>JAKSZP010013872.1:0-36090 GCA_022478985.1 Massospora cicadina | reverse complement strand
GGCCCTCATACTGCAGGCTTTTGACTTTAAGATTCTCCATCGACCTGGAGCAAAATACCAGAACACTGATTGCTTATCAATATTACCAACGATTGCAGTTATGGAAGATCTGAGTGACATGATGTATGACAAGATGCTCAGTGGAAAGTACAATGATGAGCTGCCACAAGTCATAAAGGCATTAAATGTAATGTGAGCCAATACCTTCCAGTGGAATGGTGAGTTGTACAAACGGATTGGTGATTTGATAGTGAACTTCCCACAATCCTTGGCATGGCCTACCATTATCATTGTCAGACATTTGTCCTCCAAGATTTAAGAAAAGATTATTTTGGGGATAAAATAGGCTAAAAGGGGGAAATGTTGGACATTTACAAGTTTGTGATGATGATTATTGGGATTTGATCCATTTTAAGAAGGCAGGCCTTTGGTGTTCACATTGTAGGCCAACATATAGAATGAATTAGATTATATATAAGATAGAAGTTAAAAATACTCCTTCTTTATTAAAATATTTTGGGACCCTTTTATAGGCTCAATAATAATCAATATAAATAAAAGTTGATATTCTGATATCTAATGGGAGAGATATCAGATCAAATATAATACTAAATAAAGGAATGTTGAAATAAGTTTGCTACAAAGCACATGATAGATTCAGATAGGAATAATTTTATCCCAATTTAGACAGGACATCATCCTATGAGGATCTAGACTCCCTGGTAAGGCTTAACCTTAAAAGGGGTAAAATCACGCAATGATTATAGTGTTTTAAGTAATAATGGCGATACTATCAGCCAAAATACCCTGGTTGATCCTTGGCGGAACCCCACGAATTGGGGTAACACTTTTATGAATACTAAACGAGAAAAAGCATGAAATTAGGCAGTCAGATTGCCCCAACCATGTGGGGAACCAGGGGAGTCCATCGGTGGTTCCTCCCTGGGCCACATTTAGTTTGAATCAAACACCAAAAGCGGGTACACCCCTTTTATAGGGTTGGCGGGGGTCTCCCAAGGTGCAATTATTTTCTTAAATGAGGATTGGCTGAAATATATTGAATTGCTACCCCAAGGGTTTGTTTACCTAACAATAACTCCCCCTCCATTGTTCAACCAAAGTGAAGCGAGTTTTCTAAGCTTTGATAGGTTAAAATTTACATATTCTTTTATTTAGACCATACTAAACTGTTCTGAACTTATCATTGAATTCCCTTCAACCTTAATACAGTTCAAATACTAAATAGTAAGATATTAAGAGAGTTCATTTTTTTTACTTGGCGCTGACACTAATAAAATCATAAAAAACCCAGTTTTTTGTTTATTAGTGTTTTTTACTCTTATCATTAAAACCCATTTGTGAAATCCAGCAGAAATCAGCACCAGCGAGCCAAAAATAGCTGGATTCCCACAATCATGAGTGCATATAAGGCAGTCAGACATGGTGGCATGTGGAAGACGTTGGAAGTGTTGTGCCCTCAGTATTATTGGGAAAGCATGAACTTCAACGTGCTGGAAATGATATCCTGCTGCCACCAGTGCAAAGTGAAAAAGCCGTTCCACCATAAGACTTCATACCATTTAGTGAAACCACATTTGCTTGGCATACGGTTTCCATTGATGTCATTGGCCCTCTGCCAATGGGAACTAACCTGTCCAAATACATTCTGGTGGCTTTGGACACTTAACCAGGTGGGTCGAGGTGCAGACAATATGGGATTTGGGGGCAGTCTAAAAATCTTGGGGAACATCCTTTAGCTCTCGATCAGGTCATCTTCTCATTCCTGAATAAAAGGACACCAAAGAGGATGGTGGTACATCTCATCACTCAGGGCGATCTTGCTCACGTAGTAGATGAGCGATGGGTGACAGCTCATCCACTTCAGATCCCACCCCCAATACCCACACTTACTCAGCAGAACTGTTGTGGGGAATTAGTGAAATCTGTGCTGAGATTACTGAATTAAAATTGGTCAGATCTAATTCAGCCAGCAATCTGGCTGATGCCCAAAATTCAAATGGCTGTAAAAGCATGAAGAATGATAAATCAGTTGGATCACCCAACGGTTCCAGTTCAATCACTAAACCAGTAGAACAAATTTTGGGCACCATCAATGAGGGTTTGAAGCCCTCTGATAGTAATTTGGGCTTTGCACCCAATGTGCTGCTGTTGACCAAATGAACGGTTAAATGGCTGAGTGCGGGTAGGTTGGCTGTCCTGAACCCATTCCCAACTAAATGGACCTATCCCTATATGGGATGGCCTTGGGGGATTCCCATCGCCCATCAGGCCAAACGCCATCATGCTAACCATCGGAAACATAGTTGAGCCCTGTTTTGGACGTTTGAGGTCAAACTGACAGAGACTTGGCCCACTGCCAAATTCTGCAATGTCAGTTCCCAAAGAATAAACCCACCCATTCCTGAACAATTCGCCAGTTAGGTTGAATTTGTGGGCCCTGACCCCATCTTGTCACTATCCAATTGACCACTATTTAATCAGTTGCATGGCACTGAGAAAATTGTTGGTCAATTTTCTTACTTTCCTTTCCAAATAAAATTTTACCTAAAAAACCAAATTTTTCATTTTCTGTTCTGACTGCATCCCAGATGGCATTTCCTTGGTGGCCCATCACCCCGCATTCCAAGTGGGCTTTACCAATTATTTTGGTCACTATGGCTTGATCCATCGCCAATTGGGCCAGCGAGTCTGACACTTTTGGCTTTACAACCCCGATCTATTGAACTTCTGGCAACAATACATGGGGATCTTATGGTCCTATGTCCATCAATGAAAAAAAAGAATCCATCTAATTATTGCCCCTGATGAGATGGCCTCTCAAGCCAAGAATCTTGTCAAAACTATCCCAGTAATCCCACCTCTAGCAGCTAGAACCACTGAGTTGGGAATGTGTTCAGTGTGTTTTGCATTGGCCTACTCCTCACCCTGTTGTTGCACCACCACTTTGTGGTATCACATTTCTCAGCTCCATATCAAGTTGTACAGTCAGCAATGCCTTTGGCATTCTGGCTTGCTTTTTGGGTGCTCACGCATCCTGACTGGCAGGCCAGTACAAACTTCTTCTGCCGTTTCCATGACATAATTGACCAACCATTATTCCCAGCCACTTCCGCCTTGGTTTTCATATTGGGCGCCACAGTGGTTACCCTCTACCAGATGAACGTACAATCAGTTGTTTTGTTTGTTATTTGTTGTTTGTTTGGCCACTTTCTAACTTTTGGAGAAGCATCCACTCTATTTTGGAAAACCTTCTTCAAGCCACCCAAGATGTGCAGACTGCATCTCCTCTTACTTCCTCCAGCCCGGGAAAAGGATCAAGTATCCCTTCCCAAGAGATCACCAATCAGGTTCTTGATGCTCTCACCAAAGTACAAATGCGGACAACAATCACACTTAATAACACTTCTGCAATATATCATGCCCAACAAGGGCTCGCATTGTTAGATGCTGTGGTGGAGATGCCCACCGTTGGGTGAGAAGCCTTTTGCGTTCTTTCTCACATGAAGGAGACTCCATCCCCCTGATGGCTGTTGTATCAACCGCCTTAAAACCCCTTGTGTCCCAATCAGACCACTTATTCAGACTGCTCCTTGCCATGGTCAAAGCCCCTAGTTTGGCTTCTCTGATTTCTACCTTTCATGAGCTGGTTCCCGCGTCAGGCCTATCTATCAATATGCTTCAGGCAGTCTTTAGAGCGAGCTTGGATATTTTTCCGCTCATCATGTGGTATGGCCTACCATTCAGGAATCAGTAGATCAAATATGTGCCACCGCACTACTACTATCAAAGCATTACCTCACCACGTTTCCCCATATCAGAAGGGGAACTTTATGATAGGATTCCCTAACAAAGATGTAGACGATGCGCCTGTCATCAAAATAGCAGTTGACCTGGGTTTCAACCCTGCCATAACCCCCAAGTCCGAGTTGGCATTTCCAGAGTTAACTATTAATGATTCTGTTCAAGCCCAGACAGAGGAAATGATTTCCCCCACACTCTACTACTTCCAATTTTCGCCCCAGCTAAGAACCCTGATCCTGGTCCTGACATACCCATTATTTCTTCAGTCATCCATGAGTCAATCGAATCTCCCAATAAACAGAATTCCACTTATTTCCTTGTCCCTATGAAAATCAGCATTGGTCCACATAATGTCTCATTTGAAGCTCTGGTGGATACCGGAGCAGCGGGGAATTTCATGAGTGTTGAGTTGAAAAAGCAATTAAAACTGAAAAATGGATGTGGGCTCCTCAGTAATGGTGGCCTCATCTGCTTACCAGTCTTTGTATATTGTTTGCCAGCCGATACACTTCTAAATCCACCAATATAACTTCTGCAATCGTTTTTTGGCCATGCCAAACCTGGTATTCCCGGTGATCTTGGGTGTGGGATGGTGGCGTTGACAACATGTGAAGATTCACTTAGAGTATAATACATTGTTGTTTACCAATGATGATTCAGAGGGAGAGTTCCCTTTGATCAACACCCTCAAAAAATACAAGGGACAAGCTCTATCACTACCTTAGTTACTTACGCAGGCATTCCAGCCAATTTTCCCAAAAGCTCAATGCAATATCAGAGAATCTTTGACATGTAAAAAGTGGATCATCTGCCAAAACATACTAGGTATGATTGTGGATTTTGGACAATCGTGGAGTTGGTGAACATCAACTGCTCGTTGTATCCTTATACAGCGGAGAAAGAGGCTGCACTCAATATCTGGTTGGATGATATGTTAAAAAAAGGTTCGTTCAAAGAGACCTCACCTGTCGCCTCCTATTGTCTTTGCAAGAAAACTGGATGGATTGCTCTGTCCTTGCGTGGATTATGGTCACTTAGACAAAATAACATTTACAGATCCCTACCCATTGCCTTTAGAGCAGACAATCAGTAAGGCAATTGCCAAATCCCGTGTGTTTTTGAAACTGGTTCTGGTGAATGCTTTCAACCAGATTTGGGTGATGGAAGGACAGGAATGTTTGACCACAATCTGAATGAGGCGAGGCATTTTTAAATTTCACATAATTCCCTTTGGGTTGAAAAATGCTCCCGCTACATTTCAATGAATGATTGACAACGCGTTAGGGGATCTCCAGTTCTCTTGTACTATTGTATACATTGATGATATCCTAGTTCATTCCCCAACTCCTGAACAACATGCTATTGACTTGGAAGCGGTGGTGGTCGCTTTGCATAAAGCAGGGCTGTTCCTCAAAGCTTCCAAGTGTGAGTTTTATAAGGAAGAGGTCACATTTCTTGTAAACCTGGTTCTCAAAGAAGGTGTCGCTATCCCTCCCAACAAATTAGATGCAATCTGAGAATGGCCAACTCTGACTACACAGAAGCAACTTTGGAGTTTCTTGGGAACTATCATTTTTTATAAAAAATTTCTCCGGCACTTTCCCAGTTGGCCGCCCCACTCCATCCCCTCACTGGAAAAAACGTACCATTTTGTTGGACCAATGAATGTCAGCAGGTTTTTGAATCTATAAGGAGGTGTTTGTGTCTCTTCCCATTTTATAACATGCCAATCCCACTAAACCGTATATCATCACATGTGATGCTTCATCAGTAGCAGTGGGCGCGGTGCTGCTTTAGGACCATAATGGTCTTGAACATCCAGTCACTTATTTTTCCCAAAAATTCACTGCTATAGAGCAGTCTTAGGCCATTTACAACAAGGAACTGGCTGCTGTTGCATGGGCATTGACTCATTGGCAATACCTGTTGCAAGGTGCTCGTCATGAGCTAATGGTTTGCACGGATCACCAGGCTCTCTTGTATTTCCGCAAACCCCAAAAATTGGCACACTGGCAGGCCCAAACCTATCAGGACCTGTGCAGTTTTAACTTCAAATATGAATTTGTCAAAGGTGCGCTCAATGTTCTTCCCAATTTCCTAAGCTGTAGTCCTGCTCACTGTCCCTTGGAACCTGAGGAAGTGGATCTCGTTACTGTGATCCCTGCCACTCAGATTCTGTCAGTCGTTCCCTCCATTGTTTCCTCCACCACGCTGTCTCCCAATGATCCATTATTGGCATAGGTGTTAGCCAGTCAAACGGCCTGCCCTGAGGGCATGGAGTTGATCGAGCAGTTGGCTCACTTGAGTCCCAAACACTCCCTATACTTTTTAGAAGAGGGACTCATTTACTTCCATTCTCATGTTTGGGTTCCCCCTCCTTCCGCCCAAAAGTATTCCGCGCACACCATGATCCCCCCACAATTGGACATCCCTGTAACAAGAAATGCATCAATCTGATCAAGTGAACCTTCAATTGGGCAGGACTAACCAAAGAGGTCCCAGCTTGGATTGCCAATTGTGTTACTTGCGCTAGGGCCAAGTTGGATCACTCCAGTAAGAATGGCCTCCTACACCATTTACAGCAGGCGGAAAATCCATGGACCTTGGTGTCTGTAGATTTTATTGTCAATCTTTCCAGTTCTAATGGGTTCACAGCAGTGATGGTAGTGGTAAATCACTTTACATAAATTTTCCCTTTTTTACCCTTGCACTTCCACAATTATGTCAGAAGAAACTGCCCATCTTTTTGTATGACATGTGTTTTTGATGTTCAGTCTTCCCCAGGAAATTGTTAGTGAATGGGGTACTCAGTTTACCGCACGCTTTTGGAATGAACTCCTATCAATCCTGAAGATAACCCCCTGTCGATCCATGGTATATCACCCCCAGTCTGACGGTCAGACCAAGCGGGTTAACCAAGTTCTCTAACAGTACCTGCGTTGCTATGCTACAGCAGCGCAGGATACTTGGGCCGGTGAATTGCCTCTCACTCAATTTGCATACAATAACAGGATCCACGCATCCATGGGGTTTTCACCATATGAAGCAACGTTGGGTTATAACCCATCATTCTCAGTTGGGACATGCTTGCGACCAGAGGTACAAGCTGCCGCGGATCATGCTGGCCATATTCAATCAACTCAAGCCTTAGTGCGGGAACACCTCACCAAAGCCATTGACAATTATAAGCGATTTGTGGACCTTAAGAGCCTTCTGGGTCATGACTTTATGGTGGGTTCCTATGTCATGCTTGATACCCGCCATTTGTGAATTCAAACCCCTTCCTGCAAGTTCGCCAGTAAGCGTTCAGGTCCTCACTTAGTGGAGGAAGTATTGGGTAATGGGGCATTCCGCTTGAAGCTTCCCGCGCATTGGAAGCAGCACCCAGTTTTCCATGTTTCCCAATTGTCACCCTTCAAGGGTGTAATTCCCACGGACCCAGAACTGATCATTGTCAATAATGAGGAAGAAGCTGAGGTAGAGGCTAGCCTGGCATCTCGCAAGTCGCAACGTTTTTACCAATATCTAGTGGCCTGGAAAGGATACCCTGTCTATGAAAATAGTTGGGTCAAGGCGCGTGATTGTGAGAATTGCATGGCCCTGGTTGAAGCCTTCCATGCGTCCCACCCTGAGGCCCCCGCCCTCCTCAGAAGATCACGACGATTATGGCTATCAAGTTACCTAAAGCACACAAGAATGTGGCTCTGGCGCAGTTTCCCAGTGGGGGTGCCATTCCTTTAGAAAAAGGAAAGGGTAATGTAAGTCTTGGGGAATGTCCTTTTGGCTCTCAATCAAGTCATCTTCCCGTTCCCAAATAAAAAGACACCAAAGAGGATGGTGGTACCTCTCATCACTCAGGGCGATCTTGCTCATGTAGTAGATGAGCGATGGGTGACAGCTCGTCTGCTTCAGATCCCACCCCCAATACCCACACTTTTAGCTCAGCAGAACTGTTGTGGGGAATTAGTGAAATCTGTGCTGAGATTACCATATTGAAATTGGTCAGATCTAATTCAGCTGGCAACCTGGCTGATACCCAAAATTCAAATGGATGTAAAAGCGTGAAGAATGATAAATCAGTTGGATCACCCAACGGTTCCAGTTCAATCACTAAACCAGTAGAACAAATTTTGGGCACCATCGATAAGGGTTTGAAGGCCTCTGATAGTAATTTGGTTGTTGCGCCCGATGTGCTGCTGTTGACTGAATGAATGGTTAAATGACCAAGCGTGGGCAGGTTGGCTGTCCTGAACCCATTACCAACTAAATGGACCTATCCCTATATGGGATGGACTTGGGGGATTCCCGTCGCCTGTTGGGCCAAACGCCATCATGCTAACTGTCAGAAATGTAGTTGAGCCCTGGTTTGGACGTTTGAAGTCAAACTGACATAGACTCAGACCGCTGCCAAATATGTGATGTCAGTTCCCAAAGAATAAACCCACCCATTCTTGAACAATTCGCCAGTTAGGTTGAATTTGTGGGCCCTGACCCCATCTTGTCACTATCCAATTGACCACTATTTAATCAGTTGCATGGCACTGAGAAAATTGTTGGTCACTTTTCTTACTTTCCTTTCCAAATAAAATTTTACCTAAAAAACCAAATTTTTCATTTTCTGTTCTGACTGCATCCCAGATGGCATTTCCTTGGTGGCCCATCACCTCACATTCTGGGTGGGCTTTATCAATTCTTTTGGTCACTATGGCTCCCTCCATCACAAATTGGGCCCAGCGAGTCTGACACTTTTGGCTTTACAACCCCGCTCTTTTGAACTTCTGGCAACATTACATGGGGATCTTATGGCCCTATGTCCATCAATGGAAAGAAAGAATCCATCTCCTTATTGCCCCTGATGAGATGGCCTCTTAAGCCAAGAATCTCGTCGAAACTATCCTACTAATTACACCTCTAGCAGCTAGAACCACTGAGTTGGGAATGGGTTCAGTGTGGTTTGTTGTTGGGATACTCCTCGCCCTGTTTTTGCACCACCACTTTGTGGTATCACATTTCTCAGCTCCATATCAAGTTGTACAGTCGGCAATGCCTCTGGCAATCTGGCTTGCTTTTGGGTGCTCACGCATCCCAATTGGAAGGCCGGTCTAAACTTCTTCTGCCATTTCCATGACACAGTCACAGTGGCCAAGTTAATAATGGAATGTATTATCCAGCAACATGGCTCACCTCAGCTCCTCCCTTAATGATAATGGAACTAGATTTACTTCCCAAATCCTCCCAAAGCTAACTGAGCTGATGGCCATCCATGGAGTTCTGATGACCTCATAACACCCTGAGTTCAACGGAATGGTTGAATGGGCCAATGTGACTTTGGTGAACATACTCTGTAAATTGTAGCAGATTAACCCTTAGATTAAAGCTCCCTTCTTTCCACTGCAGTTTTTGCCTATAATATTAACTTCCATTCCTCCATGAGGAAGAGCCCTATTCAATTAAAGTATAGCCGACACCCTGCTCTTCTGGCGCTGATATATGCCTGTGTAGAATTTACTAGCATTTGGATCCCAAACGTTATCTGACGACCCTAGCTTACACGTTAATTAGATTGCAAACTGATGCATACTCGTCCAGCTTAGCCAAGAAGATTAAGAATCAAGCTGCTAATCAAGTATGGCAGAGCAGGTTATCTCAGTTAAAAGATGGGGACAAGGTTCTATTCCATGATCAACATGGGTTTGGTCAGAAGCACAAGTTGGCCAGTATCTGGATTGGACTGTTTGAAATCATTGAGAAGACAGGTGCGGATGCTTATACTATTAAAGACTCCAAGAGTGGACAGATCATTAACTGAGTGCACGCAAAGTTCCTTTGGGCGTATAAACAATAGGAGACTTATCATCCATTCAAGGAGGGTAATGTCATGATTCTGATATGACTGGACAGTAAGCCCTAAGTCATTATGGAGGAATGGATAGAATCTGCCAATCATTATTCAGAGTTACAATTATTTGAGTGCCTTGAGATGAGGCGATATTGGGATATAATGAATTATTATTGGATTTCCTACAAATAAGGCAATAAGGTGATGTTGACATTTGATGAATACTAAGTAGATCACCTCAAACTAAGGAAATTATGAACTTGATACATAGTAACCTCTTCTGGAACTAATGAGAATATGGTGTAACGAATTATTAAACAAAATAGTCGGTATTGACTGAAATCACTGAGATATAAGTGAGATGAGTAGATTGAAATGGGAGGATTGTTATTAGTTTAGAGCGAGCTGGACAGCGAGGATTCACTGTAGATATTAAATTAAATAAAAGTTTGTTTTTGGGGCAATTGCTCCATATTTATTGGAGTTTATTACGTTGTATCAAGGATGATGTTAATCATATAGTCAGTCCTATTGCTCAGTGGGCTTAACCCTGTGCGAAATCCCTTTGGCTTATCTCTGATATACTAACAAATTTATAACAACATGCATTAGTAATCCCTCTGATAAAGAATCTGAAGGGGGTTGTGAAGATGTCAGTCACTATGTCTTAGGAGCCCCAGGTGAAGTGGAGATACCCAATAGATTGAACCATGAAAGAGTGGATCTGGCTGGGATCCCCCAACAAACCTATCTTTATCAAGTGTTGAGGGGTTTTGAGGTCATTGACACTGCCAGTGACGCTAGTCAGCTCATTGCCACCATGATTTGACCCACCCAGTGTGTTCATACCTGCAGTCTATCCAAGAGAAATACCCTGGGCCTGCCAAAAGACTCGCCCTACTCTCCAGTTTAAAGGAGGTCCTTGATCTTTCTACCAACTTGGGTGGAACCTTAACCAAAGTGGAGGTGTTGTCAATGGAGTGCAGATTAGTGTCAGGGTAGAGCCTGGCATTAGTGGCATTCCTGAGATTCCAGATACTATTCATCAGCTCAAGAGAATTTGTGCTAAAGTTAGTTTGATTATTTGCATATCAAACCATAATTGTAATGAGTTTTGTTCAATGAATTGCTTAAAAACCTCTCTCTCTGCTCAGAGTAACTTTCCAAGCTATTTATTCAGTAAATTAAAAGCAAACACTTAATTGCACACCAAAGTCTTGCTCTGATGTCATTGGATCCCCCGCTGACTGTCCCAGCGTGGGTCAGCAGCGAAACTCCCCCTCCATTTCCCATCTGACAGGAAAACGTGCTCGGAATGGCTTGCCAAGTCATTCCAAACCCTTGGGATGATTTGTTCCTCCCAAGGATCTTGATGCCCATCTCACCCAAACCCAAGCGGTTCCCTGCTGCCCCTGCTGCTCCCCCGGAGCAACATGCATCTTGGCCTTAGGGTCAAATATGGGAAATTCTTCCCCTATGAAGACCAAGCCATTATAAAAATGGCTCAGGCGGTGATGACACCAGCCTGTTTTATTGACTTCCGCCCCTATAAGGGGTACTTTGATCTTGGCTTCCCCTGTGAAGCCAATGCAGCCACTGCAGCAACGGTGCCACTAATATTCAATAATATTCCCCCTCAACAACTCAGACCTGGCTCCCAATGGACACCATCTTGGTGGTCCAGTTCGCTGGTTTGCCCACCCACCTTCCCCCCCAAAGTGCTCCACCAGGAGCTGATGGAAGGTTTGGCAGCCTACGGCGCCAACCCCATCTTACAATTTGTGGTCCCAAATGGGACCACACGCCTTGCTGGGCCTCGGGTGTATGCCACAATAAGCCCTGAATTTACAAAAATTTCTTTGGCAAATCTACCTCGTGCCACCATCCCATCTGCCCCTGACCATCCGTTCTGGGCCCATTTCAAGGGCGGACGGACTATTTGTCCATCCTGTTTTGAGTTAGACCACTCAAAACGCAGATGCCCATACTCAGAAACTTCCACCGATGCCAAAAGTTTGCCTGACACCCACCTATCCACCGGCCACCCCGCACCAACTCTGACATGGGGTACAATCCTACCTTCCCCTCCTCCAATGCCTGATGCTGCAGCTGCACCTGCAACCACCAATCATCATCCACCTTGCCCCAGGGCCACGCATGATTCTTCCAATCAAGTGCAGGATTGGACCCTGGTTTGATCCCAGGCAAATTCCAGAAAACCAGCCAATCCTCAACCATATGCCGATTCCACAATCCAATTCAACCAAAACTCATGAGAGGATTTGGATGAAATTGACAAATCAGGTAACTTTATCAAAGAACCATTGCTGCAAGTTGAGCGGCTCTGTAATGCAGAATGGGATGCAAAATTCCCACCTCAGAAATATGTCCCACAACCTAACGCTAAACCATTCTATAGCGACCACCAGCTTGCAGTAGAAGTAGCCACCACACCAGATTGCCATCCATTCCACAAAGCTGCCGCCAAATCTGTGACTATGCTTGCAGGAGGAATTCCACCTCCCATTATCCCCATAGATCTTATTGCGCAAAGTAAGATCAGCATGAAAATTTACACAAAAACGTCACTGAAGCTGTCATGGTTGGATGACATCATAGTAGGAACTGATGCTAGAGATAAGGCTGGGTGACAGGAAGCCCAGAAGGTAAAACTTCAGGATCTCCCTGACCTAAGCACACCTTAGATCAACGCTGGGTGCAAGCCAAGCATGCTCAGGTTGATACTAAGGGGGTGCAAAACGCCCAGCCTCTGATCTTGGCTCAGGCACTAAAACGAATGATTTACGTTTTAAATGGAGATGGTTCAATTTGCTTGGTTGGAGAGCAAGGGTTCTAGTCCCACACCAGCTATGAAATTTTAAGTTCAGGTAAAATATGGCTTCAATTGATTACTCGAGTGAAGGCACTTTTGGTGTATTTTACTAAAGCATATGGAAGCATCTGTTTATTGGAGCGTCAAGGCTTGGGCGCATTTCCGCAGAACCCAAATTTCCCTGGCACACTTTAAATATGGTTTTGCGACCAACATTCCTTGTTGGTCAACTTTTCTTAAATAAAAATACCCATTTTTTTACGTTTTTACATATGGTTCCTTGGGCTAACTTAGTGGCGGACCTCTTTGGGAAGGTCCCCAACCATGTGGGCCACTACCTTCTATCACAATTTACCAAAATCCCAGGTGCTCCCTTGGGCCGCCCAGGTCCCCTCCAGATCGAAGCACCCAAGAACCCTGACGCCAAGTTACATTTGATTATGTACTCCCCTCTGGGGTCCACTCAAGCCTGATATTCCTGTCTTACCTGGTACTTTATGTTGCGATTTACACCCTTGCCTGGGGTGCCTTTGGCACAGGCACCGTTCAAGGTGCCTTCCTTCCCATTATTTTAACGGCTAGTTCCCTAGCAATGAGGGTTTGCATCCCACATCACCTTGCTGGGAACGAGAGAGTTACAGACACTCTCTTGACAGAAGCCATCCAGAACGTGGTAACAGTAGCACGGAGTCTGAAAGCAAAAATAAACTGAAACAACATTGTCACGTTTGTTAAATTCAAAGACACCCATCTCAAAGCTGAAGACGCTTTGGCCAAATACATCATTGGCATTATGATGGATAACAACTATTTGTAAGTTCCAGTCATCAGGGATATCAAACCCCATACTGCTGATGCCCCCTCACCCTACTATCTGCTTTAACACGCACCCTACTCTAGGATGAGATGGATGCGGCCAAAGATGAACCCCCCAGTCCACCCTCCCCATCCACCATGGAGGGATAGCAGTATTTGCTGCCCACCTGGTTAAATATTTGTCAGGTATGATTCAATTAACCTATCCATTTTGGGCGTTTTGTTTGAATTTTTAATTTTTATTATGATTTTAGTTTTAGTTCAGTAATGTCCATCCCCTGGTCAGCTTACCTTGGTTAAATAAATCTCTTAAAAACCATAAATACAATGATATTGAGTTGATTAATCACACCAAAACGAATTCACAATGAGACTTAGACAATTACCACTGCTTTCAAAATCATATGCAAGGCGCAAACCCCTAAGTTCAAAAAAATAATTTTTTTTATTTAAAAATCAGTTATGCTTAGTTAAGTCAAAGTTTTTTTTCTGCTCAACATCAATTTTGAGTGATTTTGAAAAGAACAACTCAAAGATCTACCACCAACATACTGCATCAATTACCCAATTTTTGTCCTCAGATCTACCACCTGCTGCCCCAGTGTGGGGCAGCGGGGCTCCACCCACTAGTCTTTACCACCCAGCAGGCAAAAGCATGTGGACTTGCTCATCCAGTCCACCAAATACATCCAGTTGCTATGTCCCTCCAGGGACCTAGCACTCCACCTTGCACAATTCCACTCAACCTGCCCCCATCCCTTAGCCCTACCTCAATCCAATATCTGATTTTGCTTCTGAGTTGAATATGGACGTCTCTTCCCATATGCTGACAAGCGATAATTGAGCTGGCAACTGTCACTTTGCACCAGAAGGATTTATAGACTTCCGCCCTTATAAGGGCTATTTTGACATAGGCTTTCCCACCAAAGAGGACGTAGCCGCTGCAGCAGCTACGCCCTTAATATATAAAAAACCCCATTACCATCACCCAAACATGTATCCCAGATGATACCACACTTGTAATGACCTTTGCAAGCCTCCCCTCACACTTTCCCCTCAAACACTTTATAAGGTGCTGAGGTCAGGGCTGTCCACTTATGGAAAAAACCCCATCCTCCAATTCATTGTCTCAACTAATACTGAGCACCTTGTGGCACCTTGGCCAATGGCCACCATTACCCCCACCAGCTGAACATGGCCCAGCACATCCCACCGCATGCCTATATCCCATATGCACCTGACCATTTCTTTCTAGGCTCGCATCAACAACAGTCACACAATTTGTCCCCTCTGCCATGATTTGGACCATACAAAAAAAACTTATCAATAGAACCCTGCAAACATGGCCAACTCAACCTATGAGGCCACACCAACATCGTTCAAGTGGGGATTTTGGCTGCCCCCACCACCCCAGGTTGAGTTCTCAATGAATCAGTAACAAAATTGAGCAACCCAAATCCAAGTCAGCCAAATACAAGCCAGCCAATGTGCACCTAGTTCAACCAATCAGGAGCAGGTTTGGACGCATGTTCAATCCAGAAAATCTCTCACCCTAAAACCCACCCCAACCAAAGTCACTTACCACCAAATCTTCCTGAACCAACAAAAATCTTTGAAACTTATTGGATGAGGTGACTAAATCTTGTGAAATTGTCCCACCACTGGATTATCCAATTAATTTAGTACACTATCTGATTTTGGCTTCGATGCCCCAGCACTGGCCAACCGATATGTCCCCAAACCCAATTTTACCTTATACTAAAACGACCACCATCTTGCTGAGGTAGTGGTGGCCTCACCTCAAAATCCCCATTTTTGCAGAATGTGTGCAAAGTCTGTCACAAAAAGAAAAAAGGTCTACACCCCACTTGTTCCCTACAATTTTCCTCCTACTGCAAAAGAGGAAATCCAACACCTCTATGAAACTGCTATCACCGCTGTCAATCATGTCACTGAACTGGCAGGTTTTTTCCCATCCACGTGCAACACAAGAGCCAATATTGTGAAATTAGAGCAACTTTCCAACGCCCACATCCAGGCTGAACACCATGTTGCTGAACTCATAGAGGCTTTGATACAGGCCCAAATCGTCAATCTCAACAACTATCTACTTCACCTCAACCCTCATCCCATGGATGCCCCAACCCCCTTGCTCTCAGCATTGATCCGCTTCTAAAATTCTGAGCCTGATGATGATCCGCCTGGTCCCCCCTCCCCCTCTGCCATGGTGGGATAAGTGGCACGCCGCTGTGCCACCTGGTAGGTAATTCGCTTGTTTCTTATTGTGTCTTGCTTCTCAATAAGGGCGGTTGATTTATGTTTTTTGGTTGGTTTAGTTTTGGAGTTTCAGTTTTGGTATTGTCTATCCCCTGGTCGGCTTGCCTTTGTTATATAAAAGCTTAAGTAAGTCCAGGAAGTTAGATGAGATATAAAACTATGCTATTCAGATGGTTAGTCTTTGCGGTAATAAAATATTATCATATACTAAATCCTTTAAGACATAATTTTATAATAATAGTTCCATTACCATATAATAAACAAGCTATACAATCTAACCAATTATTTTATTAAACCTGTACCAATGTTTACAGAGCCTAACTGCAAATCTGGAAATCATATACCCATGTGTGCAGAAACAACTAAACCTTGACAAATCCCTCTTCCATTACTTCCACGTCCAAACATAGCTGGTTTACTGGCCTTAACAGGAGTGGGAGTGGTTGGAACAATCTTTCCTTCTTTAGGGTTAAACCGCCTTATTGCCCATGTCATTCTCTATATGGTACGCACTGCCCCTTTGTTATAATGGACCTTTAGCTCAGAGTTAGCAAGTTCACGGCTTGCTATCACAAACTGGATAAAGTAGTACCAGTCCCTGACAATTTTGGTCGCCAAGTTTTACAAAGTATATCCTGCCACATTTTTATTAATGGGAGCTTTGTAATTTGCTTTCTTGATAAAAATTACCAGACATTGCTACAGATGTTTTTCTCCATAAACAAGATGATATGGCTTATAAAGAAGCAATAATATCAAGTCAAGATTAAACATTGACTCTGGCTAACCATGCGCCCATGAATTGCCCTATGGTTACATTGCCTGAGAAATTAACATTAGCTGAGGTAAAAGGAGGGACTTGCATTGTTGGGGGCGCATTTTAAAGCATATATTGAGAACTACCCAGATGATGCACGGAAGGTAATGGCATTGGGTTCTCATCTCTCTGGAGATGCTTTGAGTTGGTTTACTAGAGCGTTGGAAGAAAATGAGAATATGTGCATAAAATATGAAGAGTTTAAAAGCCAGTTGCAGGCTGCTGCAACTCCTGCTAGTACCAGATCACAGACACGCATTGCCTTGATGAACCTTTGGCAGGAAGGTCAAACTGTTGAGATATATATGCAGAAGTTTCTGGAGATTTTACAGAAGACTGAATTAGATGATAAAATGGGATCACTTTACTTCAGACAAGAGTTAGAAAGTCATGTGTCAGATTTGATCAAACACCACCCTATCACCTTTCCTTTATAAGAATTGCTTGGAATCACTGAAAGTTTGTTTATGGGTAGAACTTTCATGTGGCTAGGATTTTCTTACAAAAAATACCAACATGAGCCATGAATAATATTAACGTCATTACAAAGAAGAATCGTGCTATTCTTGCCATAATACTGGTCATTTAGCATTATAATGTCCACAAAAAGGTTTAGCTTCATCAGTAGACTTTGTAGTAAAAAATGAAAATCTTACTCTGTTTTGCCTATACGTCTGATAATGGGAGATACTATATTCCATACTGAGGCTTTAATGGATATTAGGGCCTATCGGAATTTTATATCAGAGGAAATGTAAAAAAGTTGGGAGTTTCAACTGAAACTAGAACACTAACCATTACCTTGGGAAATGTGGGAGCAGTCCATTAACTACTGTTATGCACATCCCATAAGTCTACTAGTCAGTTCTCTGAAAATCGAGATTGAATTCTGGATTTTAAAGAGTACACCCTAGCCTGTAATCCTTGGCTTTTCATGGTTAGGCCAGATGGAGTTCCAACATGACTATGGAAGAAACACTGTCACAGTCAAAGTGGATGGAAAGAGAGAAGAATGGGCGTTAAGTAAAGGTATGTTTTCAGGGTTGTATGCTGTGGGATCTACCAAGGTTCTATTAGGCATGTAAAGGAATATTTCCACAATACCTTAAAACATTGTCTGAAGTGTTTAGCGAAGAAGAGGTGAAGAATCTGTCATCCCATAGCCTTTTTAATCATTCAATAGATTTTGTAGAAGGAAAGAAGCCTACTCATGGACCAATATATAACTACATTTAATGGTAACAGGTGTCATTATGTGAGTACTTGGATACAATGGTGAAAAAAAGATTTCATTTGAGTGTCTCAGTATCCATGTTCATCTCCACTCTTATTTTAAGCAAAAAAGATGGAGGTTTGTGACCTTGCGTAAACTATCAAAAGTTGAATGATATCACCATAAAGAACTGATATCCTTTACCTGATGCTGACTACTTGAGCGATCAGTTTTCTGAGGCTACTATCTTTTCAAAGGTGGACCTGGGGGATGAATTTAACCAGATCAGGATTAAGGAAGATAATGAATGAAAAACGGCTTTTAAGACCTGGTTTGGGTTGTTTGAGTATCTTGTCATGCCGTTTGCCCTTTGCAACGCAACAAGTACATTTCAACAAATGATAAATACAGTTTTGGGTGGGTAAATGGACCAGTTCTGCGTGGCTTACCTGGATGATATTTTGGCGTATAGCAAGTCTCAAGAGGAAAATCTTCAACATCTGCAACTGATCTTTAAGAAATTCCAGGAGTATAACCTTCATGTCAAGCTTTCAAAGTGTGAGTTTGCTCAGGAAAAAGTTGAATTTCTTGGTTATGTTGTGGGAAGGAGAGGGTTTACCATGGCATATAGCAAAGTGGATTCTATCAAATCTTGGCCTGCACCTAATAGCTGGAAGGAAGTACACAGTTTCTTGGGTTTGACAAACTTTTGTAGGGATTTTATCAAAGGCTTTTCTTCTATTACATTACCCTTAACCAGGCTCATATCAGAAGGTGTTCCGTATAAATGGTCCCAAGTGGCAGAAAAATCTTTTGCTGACTTAAAGTATGCCTTTGTTTCTGCATCAGTGTTGTCCATGCCCAATTATAAGTCCTTCGTGGTTGAGACTGACGCTTCTGGATATGTACTTGGGGGGATTTTATTGCAGGTGGGGGATGATAGTAGGCTTCATCCCATAGCAACTACTCCAAAAGTCTATTCCTGTTGAACGTAACTATCCAATCTATGACAAAGAGATACTGGTAATTGTTCAGACCCTTAAACACTGGCAACGGTACTTTTGTGAGGCAAAACACCCCGTGAAGATCATGACTGGATATAAGAGCCTGGCATATTTATTTACTCCGCGTCAGCTAAATCAGCGGCAATCTAGATGGGCCCTTACACTTGCTAATTATGATCTATAAAATTAGATACATGACTGGGAAGGTTAATGTGGTATCGGATTCCCCAAGTCGTCGCCATGACTTGATGCCTGCAGAAGTGGAGATCACAGAATATAACACACAAAAACTTTTCTTTCTCCATCTAGTACTAAAAAAAAACTTTTCTTTCTCGTTGCAATCACTATTGCAACCTATTCAATTCAAGACTGAATCTAGTTTGATAATCTCACAGAGGAGATTAGTCTGCGCCCATGTCAGGGAGCAGTTGGGCAAGCAAGGTAAGAGGAGCAGGCGGAAGGCCCGCGGCCTCCAACGTTTGAAAACGCCCCGGAGAATCTGGCAGAATAAACAAAAATCTTAAAAAACTGGCGGTCACAATTTCCCTGGAGATACTCGCATGGCAAACATGATGCAACCAGTACATCAACACGCCACACTCCCAGCCATTTTTGCCAGTGGAATTCGGAGTCCATGTGTATCTGGACATCCAAAAACGGCCTTATGGGAAAAATTTTGTGAAGATGTACACAAAGTTTTCCCGACCGGGGTGTACGTTGCACCTCACTACATGTCATGCAGTTGGCTGGACCTAGGTTTTGAAAGCAAAAAAGCAGCAGACGAGGCTGCAGCAGTGCGCATAGTGGTTGACCTCCCCAAAGGGCAATGGGTCATCGAAACCAAATGCACCATATGGACAAAATCAAACCAAATTTTCCTCACATTTGACTTTTGCCTACTACGGTAAAATGTGACATTTTGGAACAACACCTGAAAGATGGTCTCACCATATATGGCGAAATACAATCCTTTGAAATGCAACACTTCACGCTGATGCCACACCTGTGCACCAGCAAAGCCATCGCAGTTCTGACCCCAACTGAGGAGATCGCAAAGGACCTAACCCAGATCCCACACTCCACTTTTATTGATATCGCAGGGCATACCACCCACCTGTTCCAGGTGACTGTGGACAGCGCGCCCCCCATTTGCACCCACTGTGACGCGTTCGGCCATAAGGCACATGCATGCCCCATCAAGGAGGGCGTCACATTCCAAGAGCACCCCTCGGTGGCCATGGCCAGTGGAGAGGCGCACTACGAACCAACTGCAAGCACCAAGGAGGCTTTCCTGTGGGGAGCACAAGGCTGCTACCTATTGGTAAAGCCTATCTCCCTGCGGGAGTGGAAGAAGGCCAAGCAAGCCTGCAGGGCCGCGGCCAAGGAAGCGGCCAAGGCCACCACCGCTATCCCACACTCACAACGCCAGGAGGACATGGAGACCTTCGCGGTGGAAGCAACTTGCAAATCCATCATCCAATCAGATTGGGAAGCCCATGCTGAGCGGGCCACTCAATCTGAGGATCTGATGGGAGATTCAATCTCGCCCAATCGTTGCACCCAAGCTCCAGTCAAAACCAACTTGGGACCTATCCCAACTGAAAATTTTTTTTGACCCACTCGGACGGTGCACCAAACTCATCTGCACCACAAAAAAATTCGTCCGACGTCAGGAAAACAAAAAGTGAAGGCCAAAGCCAATGCGACTCTTTCCGCAAAGATCAACAAAAACTCCGATAGTGTTGCTGCTAACACCCGCGCTGCTGTGAAAGCCTGTGGGGACCTAGAAGAGGCTGGTGGGCCTGGGGGCCCACCCCTCGCACCTAAGGTGTGATGGGGGAAACCTTCACTCTAGGGACGTTGAATATCGCCGGACTCAAGGCCTCCCTGTCCCAGGCTAGGAAACTGAGTTTTTTACAACACAATTTACCCGTGGATATCCTGGCCATCCAGGAGTCCCACTGTCCACGAGGTTCTGAGGAAGCTTGGAAAACAATGCTCCTCCCATCCCTATCCTTTTGGTCAAAGCACTGTGGGGTGCTAATTCAGAAAAATAATTTTTTTCAAATTCTCATCCTCAGAAACATTCCTAAATGGCTGAGTGCTCGTCGTCACCTTCTCATGGGCTGACGTAGTGCACACAATTGTCAACATCTATGCCCCAAACGGTGCACATGAGCGCCAGGAATTTTTCTCATCGGTCAAATCCCTCCCACTACCCCCTGATTCTTTCCTAGTCAGCGACATGAACTGTTGGCTAACCTCACCAACGGACCAGTGGCCTCCCTCACCCCACACCCCACAGGGTCACGTAGAACTACGCGTTCTAAAAGCCACCCTTGGGTTAATGGATGCGCGGCTGCAACATGCCCCACTGCTCAAAAACATGATGCGTCCCCACGTCCACAACAGCCAATTAAGGTCCATGACCCACATTGACCTTATTCTAACGCTGGCGAAATTCCAACCCCACATCTCCCACTTCAAAACAATGATAATGGAATTCTCTGACCACTGACTGGTCTCGATAACCTACCACCTACTGGTCACAGCTGCTAAGGCCCCACATTGGTGCAAAATCTGCTCCCCTGAGCTCACGTCGTCAGGATTTTCCACATAGGTGGAAGAGGCAACTTTGGCAAAATTGTTTGTTGCACCATTTTGCGTGGACCCCATCTCCACATGGGCAACTTTCAAAGAGGACACCATCCGCCACTATTGCCATCTCTCCTCCAGATGCTCACGAGCCACATCGGCAGTTATCTTGCACGCTCTGGTGTAATTGGCCCACTTGGAGTCCAACATTCCAGTTACAGGATACAGCTCTGCATGGGGACGGAAGTGGGCAGAGGCAGCTGCCCACCTCAACGCACTCAAAAACAACAAAAACATCAGGTTTGTGTTCAGTACAGGGCCACACGCATCACAAAAGGTGACAAGTGCACTGCACATTTCTTTAAAAAAAATTTTGCACCATGCCAGAGCGTGGCCTGCACACAGGTGCGAAGATCAGGTAATTCCATTGCGGACACACTGGCTGAAGTGGCAATCAAAACGCAAAAATATTACTCTGAGCTATACCAAGCCAAACTAATTCAGCCAGCTGAAGTGGCAGAAATTCTCAACTGAGCTCATATCTGCACCATTTTCTGATACACGGAAATAATGATTTAATTACTCCGAACAAATTATAGACAGCCATTCATGGTGTGCCAAACCAGAAATGCCCAGGCCCAGATGGCATCCATATGAGTTCTACAAAAAATATTTCAAACACATAACCCCATTGCTGCTCGCCTCACTTAACCAAAGCCTGTTGGAAATGTGCCTCCTACCTGGAGGACATGAGGCCTTTACTGTCACACTCTACAAGAAAGGGGATAAGCTTAACTTAGCCAACTGGCACCCCATTTCTCTAACAAACACAGACACCAAAATTTTAACAAAAATCATGGCTAACCGTTTAGGGACTGTAGCATCTGCCACCATCTCCCCAGAACAATTTGGTTTCATCCCCAGAAGGTCGATTTGGGTTAACGTACACTCTGTGGCTAATGTATGTCAGTCCACAGCCTCTGGGGCACTTGTTTTCTTGGACCAACAAAAGGCCTTTGATAGAGTAAACTGGGAATACCTAAAGGCCTGCCTCCATCAATTCCGCCTACCCCCGCTTCATCAACTGGGTGATGCTGCTCACGGAATCTGCAACAATGGCAGTGCATGGCCCAGGCTTCCTAATGGAAGTAGTCCGCCCTCAAAGGGGCTTGCGACAAGGAGACCCCCTCAGCCCACTCTTATACAATTTCAGCCTTGACCCACTACTGCGAAATGTGAATGCCCAACTCACTGGGGTCCATGTGCCAGGCCAAGCCCCAGTCAAGATAATGGCATTTGCAGATGATTGTGTGGTTGGGGTGTCTAATAATCAAAATGCACGTGCGCTTGAAGCTCTCATCTAGGAGTATTCACGGGTAAGCAACGCGGCACTGAATGCTTCCAAAACTGAAATCATCCTCTCTGTCAGTTTCAGAACTGCTGGGCCCCAGCAATTAGTTCCCAACCTGGCCCATCTGCTCACCCACGTCCTCACCCTACTAATTCAACACACACCACTCCACTGGTGCTCATCTTCGTGCCACGCCCTACCATAGGGCCTGTCCGCCATCTTGGCATGTGGATGGAGGCAGGCGGATACGCGTCAGCAATAATGGAATGCCGTATACTGGACAACGTGATGAAGCAAATCGCCTCTCTCAGAGCCCACCCTACTACCCTCACTGGCAGGGTTGTTCTAGCCAACTCTATGCTCCTATCCAAAGTCTGGTTCGGAGCCCACGCCATCCCCTTCTCCCCAAGCTTCTTCAAATCCCTTTATGCCTTGCTGCAAGGATGGCATTGGTCAGGCCGCCCTCCACCAGTATGGCTAGAGGTCATGTTTGGCCCTCATCATCAAGGTGGCATGGGCCTTCTTGACTTCAAAGCCCATGCTGCCAAGATCCTGAGCACCTGGATCGTGGCCATCACCGCCCCTACACTCCCATCCCAACACTGGTCCTGCGCGGCCCGCTCCAACTTCTCCCAAGCCTTGGGCCTCAACAGTCCATCAAACCCCCACTCCCTGATGAAATACCTTGCATCACACACATTGGCCACAGGTCCTCACGGGACTAAAACATACTACAAACGAATCCTACTCTCCATGTGGAGTGCTGAGTGGAGAATTCGTATTAGCGGACATACAACCCAAAGAGGCCGCCCCTCTCCCCAGTTCACACAAGAGGTACAGGGGCTACCCATCCATGATGGCGTGATCCCCATTTGGCCCCATGTCCTATCCAGGGTGGACTACCTGGACATGTTGGACATCCCTTACTCCATTGAGACCCAAAAAAATATCTGGAAATATGTACACCATCCTCTGTTGCAACCTCAAGTCTGCTCCCTGTGTGGCGCTGCCTGAGGTGGGTGTATTGTACAGCTGAGCGCTCTAATGCTTTACACTCATCCTGTGTCGTGTGGGCCAGTATGGAATGCTGTTTCACCGCCTGGAGAAGTGCCCTACCTCTAAAGTGATATGGCGCGAAGTTCAACGTCTGCTGGTCCAGGATCAAACGCATCCCTTCAGTCTGTCAAGGGATATGTTTGCTCTATCAATGGCCTCCTCCCTTCCACCCTCCCTCCATGCTCTGATGGTTGCAATTGCCATGTGGACCATCCACACGATTGTCTTAGATGCCATCGCAGGCTCCACCCCCACCCTCCCAGAAACTGTCCACAGATTCCGGTCTCATTTGGTGGACCACTTTCAAGTGTGAATATTTGGATACCTCCCCGCGTCGCCGACAGCTGGTCTCCTCCTGGTTCCCAGTCTGGTTCATCAAATCAGACCCCTTCCTCCACATGTGCTCAATAGTGGCTACGGCCCCTTCACACGTCCCCTCCCCTTCCCCATAAGTGGCGTTTCCGCTGGCAACAAGAGATAGCATCGCTTCTCTGGGGTGCCTCCCCTGGTACTAAGTTTGTCTTTCCTGAGTCATATTTGGAAGTGTCCATCCCAAGGTCGGCCTTCCCCGTAATAAATTTAAATATAACACACAGATTTTACTAAAAACATGAAACCCAGTGGATCGGCTCTCTCACATGATTGCTGGTAGGATGAGAGAACAATATTTTGAAGGCCCAGAAAGAAGATGCGTTTTGTCAAGATGTGAAGGCTGAGCTGAGTCAGGATTTAGATAGTGGATGGTACCTCAAGGAATACTCTCTGAAAGGACGAAAGTCTGTTGAAAAAAAGGCTTGTATGTGGCTAAAGGGTCCCAGCGACGAGAAATATTACATAAATACCATGATTCAGAAATGGATGGACATCCTGGACGAAATAAGATGGTAACTCTCATACAGAGAACTTACCGCTGGCCTGGGATGGTTAGAGATGTTAGTAAGTATCTGGAAGGATGTGAGATTTGTGGGCGTACTAAGGCTAGGAGTTGCCATCCTGAAGGTCAGTTGAAACCGTTGAAGTTTTCTCATAAGCCTTGGGAATCAGTTACCTAGATCTCTTCGTTAAGCTACCCCAGTCTCAGGGGTATAATTTAGTTTTAGTGGTAGGTGACCGTTTCACAAAAATGGCTCACTTCATTCCTATGGTTCCCAATGTCACAGCAAAGAGACAGCCTAGCTATTTATAAAGAAGGTCTTCTTATATCACGGAATACCCAATAATGTTATCTTTGACAGAGGCCCACGGTTCACTATACGCTTTTGAAAGCAGATTATGTCAGATCTTGGAACTAAGAGATGACTGTCTACTGCATATCATCCCCAAACATATGGACAAACTGAGCGGGTTAATCAAGTGCTGGAGCAGTACTTGAGACGTTAAATGAATGCTGAGCATGATAATTGGTTGAGCTGTTACCAGTGGCTCAGTTTTGTTACAACAACATGGACCATGCCTCTATTGGAATGTCATCTTTTAAAACTAACTATGGCTATGACGTGAGTTGGGAACCATTGCCAACTACCGAAGTGAACAATCCATCAGGAAGAGAATTTCTGAAGGATATTCATCAGACCCATGAATTATGTCAAGAAAATTTAGCCTGAGCAGTGCAGACCTAAAAGGATTTTGCAGATAAAAAGAGTTTGCCTGGGAAGACATTGAAAATTGGGAGTGAAACTTATTTAGATGCTCGCAATGTTCCAATAGATGTACCATGCTGAAAATTAGCCCATCAGCTTGTAGGACCATATAAGGTAAAGGAGGTCGCTGGGAAGGTTGCCTACCAAGTTGCTTTAATTGAAGAATGGAAAATTTACGTTGTTTTTCATAGATCACTCTTATACAAGAAGTATGGTAGTTCTTTACCTCATCAGAAAGTTAAAAGCGCTGCCCCCCTCTGATTGATAGTCCATATCCAGAGTATGAGGTAGAGGCTATCATTGGCGATGTAAGCATTGTGGGACAATGCAATTCATGGTCAAGTGGGCTGGATATCCTGCAGAAGAGAGCACTTGGGAGCCTGAGGAGAACTTAAAGAATGCAGGCAATATGTTAAAGAAATGAAAGAAGAATGACTCGCGCGTAGCTTCATCCTTGATGGGGGATGATGTCAGGGTAAAGCCTGACATTAGAGGAATTCCCTGAGATTTCAGATACAAAACTATTAGATTTAGAGGATTTTTGCTGTAGTTAGATCAATTATTAGCATATCAAATCATAATTGTAAAAGTTTTGTTCAATTAATCGCTTTAAATACCCTAATTGCAATGGTATTGAGTCAATTAGTCGCACCAAAACGAATTTACAATACGACTGAGATGATTCCCACTGTTTTCAAAATCACATGCAAGGCGCAATCCAATAAGCTCAAAAGAAGCATAGTGCTCCGTTTAAAAATCAATTAAGCTTAGGTAAGTCCAGTAAGTTGTAATGGATATAAAACTAGACTATTCAGATGGTTAGTCTTTATGGTCATTAAATAATATTATATTCTAAATCCTTTAAGTATATATTTTTATTATAAAAGTTTTATATACCTTATAACAAACAAGCTATATAGTCTAACCATTTATTTTATAAACCCTATAACCATGGGTGCAGAAACACCTATACCTGAACAAATCACTCTTCCATTACTTCCACGTCCAAACATAGCTGGTGTACTGGCCTTAACAGGAATGGGAGTGGTTGAAGCAATCTTTCCTTCTTTAGGGTTAAACCGCCCAATTGCCCTTGCCATTCGCTATATGATACGCACTGCCCCTTTGTTATACTGGACCTTTAGCTCTGGGTTAGCAGGTTCATGGCTTGCTATCACAAACTTGGATAAAACAGTAACAGTCCCTGACAGGGCCTCCACGGAAGCATATTCATCACCCATATTTGGGTGACATGGAGATGAATTGTTAAGGATTTGTGCAGTAGTGATAACTTCTTTGATGGCATCAAACGCCCGTTAGCATTCTTATGACCAGTCAAATGGAGAGTTCTTTCCTGTAAGGGGGTGGAGAAGGGTGGCCTGTTCTGAGATTGCCGGAGAGAACTTAGTCAGGAAGGTGACTGATCCTAAAAAACTGGACAGCTGTTTTTGTTGGTGGGGGTAGCCCATGACCTTATTGCTTTCAGCTTTCAGGGAGCAATGGCGTGTCCATCTTTGAGAATAAAGTTACCTAGGAACTGCACTTTGTTATTAACCAATTCACATTTTAAGGGCCTCAAGTGAGGCCTGTCTTCTGTAGGGCGGCTACCACAGCAGCTAAGTCCTACTGATGCTGTTCAAGATTGGGGAATGGACAATAAAGTCATCAATATATGCCACAGCCTAGGAGTGGTAGCATAGCGGCGTGGTTCCTGGTCCAATCTGGGTCAGGTTTTGATTGAAACAGGTTTGAAACCAGCACAGGCTAAAAAAACTTGGTGTGGTATATTTTCCTTAAGGTCGACCTGCCTCATTTACTATAAATATATGCTGCAGCCATGTAAAGTGAAGGTATATCGGTACGTGGTCAATAATCCTTGGGCGCATAAAAAGTGAAGGTCTCCCAGTAATTGATCTATGACCCTTTAGAACACGATGGGGGCGTTTTTGAGGCCAAACGGCATGACCTTAAACTGGTATATTCTATGGTGGGTACAGGTCACTGTCAGCCATTCTTGTCCTTTTTTTACTATGACTTGTCAGGGGGTGGAAGGTGAGTTTTTAGGGCGTATGGCTACTAACCTGAAGGTTGTGGGTTTATTTCCCGCCCTTTGAACATCAATCAAGTGCCAGCCAAAGGAAGCTATTGGCGGTTTTTTAGGTCTAACAATACAAAAACCTTATCCATGATGTAACCAGAAAATTTCAGTCCCGTTCTGGAAGTGGAAAACTTTCTTTGATGGAGTTGACTCTGCTCAGGTTTCATGTTACTATTTACTTTCTTTCTTTTGGTAATGTCCATCCCCTGGTCAGCTAGCCTCAAATAAATATTTACTATGTCTTGGTGGATCGCATTCACCAGGTCCAGTTTTAAGACACTTTGGACTTTGTGATTGCTTAATTATGGCAGCTTGAGCAGTAAAGGGTAGGGGTTGGGAATGGTGACATTGTTTTGTTGCCCATAAACCACACATGGTTATAGGGTACCATCTGAATTCTGGGCGAACACCACTGGGGACAATACTGGAGAGGTTTTTTATGAGCTATCCCTTAGCTAGCAATTTTTCAATCCATGTCTTAAGAGCTTGGTCTTCAGCAGTGTAGGGGTAGAGCGGACAGTTGATCTTGATGAGATCCACCATTAGATGAAACTTCAAATCAAACTCAGACTGGGGTGACAGACAATTCGCGCCATCAAAGTCAAAAAATCTTCTTACAGGGCTTGAGGATGAAGGGAGATGTGGGAAGTTCTGGGATTGCATTGCAGGGGGTGTACTCTATGGTCACCACAATGGCATAACCTTTTTTCAAAGTAGTGATTAGGGGAATTTTGCCCAAGTGGTAGAAGGAAGTGTTAGTGAGAGTGTTCTGTTCAAGGCTGATTAATACCAACAGTTGGTGCAACCAATCAACTTTCAATATCATAGGTTAGATCAAGTCTGGGATCAAAAAATAATTAGTATGGAAGTGGTGCTCATGGGATTGGAAGTGTAGCGGCTCACAAAGGGGCAATGTAATTACTGATATGTGTGATGCTCCCATAAAAGGGGCCTCATAGTAACCATTAGGTCTAGTGCCTTGGCCACCTTGAGGTTGATGAATTTTCTAGAAGTTCTGGTGTCCATTAAGGCACTTATTACCTCTCGCTTTAATCCTACTGTATTATCTATAGTAAACAATAAGTAAGCGTGATCATATTTGTTGAAACTATTAATGGCACATACACAAGGTTTGGTATCTATGTCCGTGGCTGAATTGTCTTGGTCTTGCAGTTTTGTCAAGAATTTGGAGGCGTTGCTGCCGCTTTAATGGAGGATAGAGGGGCTGAGGTGGATCTGTTAAATCCGTCAATGGGTGTACATGGTCAAGATTTTCTCTGATCAGAAATGAGTGGCTTTCCTCTTCAATTTGTTCCATCCTTTCAAGTTAATAGGGGGATAATGTTGGGGCCTCTGGGTTTACTGGGATAATAAGCGTACCCTGGGGTTATTTGCCACATTTCTTATAAGGTTCATGAGTTTAGGCTTTTGGGAGTCAGGATGTGCCACCAGAATTTCAGGGGAGTTGTACAGTACATCAAAATGCCTACTCAGTTGTGGGGATGATTGGCTATCCCATGAAGATTCTGAGTGCATTTTTTGGGTCATGGGATATGGTGGTTTCCACTCAAATATTCTGATAAATTGGGTCTTCATGTGGCAAAGGGGGTGAGGGTGTACTGCCAGTGCCTGAGAGTGGGTTATTTTGTGGTACTCATCCACTGGTTGGACTCACCTATACTGTCAGCGGTTTTTGTACAATTCCTAATGTTCTTATCAGATGCCTTCTCTTCTCTGTCCATTAGCATAAGCATGCCTTCGTTGTGAGTGGGCAGGTGTGGTCTATTGGTCTGGTGGTAGGGTTTCATCAGAGTTAATTTCCTGTTCCATATGTACCTGGGGCAGGCTTTGATTTGTTGCGCTAGGCTGTATGCTCCCTCCAAGGTCTGGGGTCCATTATATCATGCCACATGTGAGCTCACCTTATGGTTGAGGGAGGCCCAGAAGGCAGCAATAGCAACATTCTCTATGAGATGAAGTAGTCATTTATATGTTTAAATGCCTTGATAGGATTGTTTAAACTCAGGGAGAAGGACCACCAGAGGATTAGAGAGTAGTTTAGTTGGGGTCTCAATGCCAGGGTCGCCACCATCAATGAGACAATTGTAAAGAGAGAGGAGAGGCTTCCCTAATCGGTTATTCTGGTAGATTACTTTGCAGGCTCACGTTTTTGAATCTCCATGTAAAGCATTGATTGGGGCCAGCAATTGCTGTTCCTCAGGAATCTTCGTGTTGCCTGTTAGGGTGTCTTGCAGTCATAGTTTGGCCAGCACCGCCAGTACCTGTCAGGATATCTCATCTGAGGGGCAGGAGGCGGGCACAACTACCATCACATGCAAGCTTGAGCGTTTGAAGGGGAGGTCAGTTGTGCTGAGTGAGATAGGAGCAATTGTTTATTGCCTCTAATTAGTGTAATCCATGACCAGCATGTCAGGAGAGCGCACATGAGGCCATATAGACTTCTTTTTTGGCTGTCGTTTGAACACGATTTATCAAGCTCTGGACACTGTCATCACCACTATATTAAGTAGTTGGGTTATTATGTCAGACATAAGGCGTGCCAAGGAAAAACTTGTCTTCCATTAAGGGTATTCCAATACCCTCGATAGCATCTATAGTCCGCATTGCATCGCCATTCTGTTAATGAAAGTGTATGATCTAAACGGGAGATGTGTGGAAAGTATTGATTGACAACCATTAATCCTGCACTGAGTATTAAGCTAAGAACTGGTAACAACTTCACCACGCCTGCTGAGCTGTATAAGAGCCAATTTGTTCAGATGGGTAAGCTTATGTCAGTCATTCTGGTTTGGGTTTAAAGTTGGGGATAATCTGAGCGCGCACTTGGTAGCAAGGGATTGTCACTGCATCTCCAGTTTTAATTCAATTGATGTCTAAATATGTATTTCATTCAGGTGCAATGTTCCCCTTGACTTGATCTTGGGTGCAATAGGTCACTTTGGCCAGTTTAGCTTGTTGTTCAGGGTGAGGATTGTTGCCCACATATCCTTGGGTGGGAGGTTGTATGGTCAGTTCCCTAGGGTAATTCTTAGCTATCTCCGTTGAAAATGGCCAGTACTGAAAACTCTAAGAAAAAGTTGACTGCCATTCTGGAGAGCAGTGAGTGGGGACCTCCCATTGGCCATGGCAATTTTGTCAGAAGAGACATAATTTTTTAACTTAGTAAAGTCCAAAATTTGTCCAAAATGTTTTTAGTTATTAAGGTTTATCAGAGAGTGTTTTTAAATATAGGGAATAGTCAATCAGCCAAGTTTAATATCTTTTTAGGCAACGGGAAAGTAGCCTACTGGCTGAGGAATTAAAAATAAGAAGGCTCAAAGCTGTAACTCCAGGAGACAGGATATTTTTCAATAAGTATTTTATTCAACTGAGGTAAGCTGACCAGGGGACAGACATTACCGAATATATGTGAAACTAAGAGAATAACTAAGAAATATAAAAATTGGGCACCCCAGGGTACTCAAGTTACCCCTGTTGCCAGCGGGACTGCCAGGTATGGGAGGTTGGTGCACTATTCCGAGGGGGTTTCCCCTGCTATGGAACAGGTGTGAAGGAAAGGGTCTGTGTGGAGGAACCAGAGTGGGAATCATGATTCTATGAGCGCTTTTTGCCTTGGTCTCATATATCCATAGAGCCAGGCTTGGAAGTGCTCCAGTAAGTGAACATGGAATCTGTTAATAACCCCATGAATGGTTGGGACCGTGCCCTTGAATGCATTTAAGGCAATAATGTGGATTGTCAACATTGCAATGGGTATCATTAGGGAGCGGAGGGTAAATGGGATTGGTAACTCGATCTGGAGCGCGAAGATGCTCTTTGATATCGAGAATTCTTGTTCTTTTTGGATCTTAAGCAGGCGTGCGACTTCCTGCCATATAGCTTTGGTTGGGGGGCATGTCTCTAGGCGTTGATGTAGGGAACCCTCCTCTCCACATACTGCACATGTTTTGTGGAGTGAGTTGGAATGGTCCGCCATCCTATAGGTCCTTCTCAGACAGCGCCAAGCGTTTGCTCTTATTCTTGGCTGTAGGAGTGGGTGGTGAGTCATTTTCCACATTGCCTTCTGTGTGGTTAAATCATAGGGAATGTCCAACATATCTAGGTATTCTATCCTAGCTATGCTTGGGGTTGTTGCGAGCATATCCCTCTGGGGGTGGTTTTCTGGGTTTCTTAATTTGAATTGGGGGCTGGGTCGTCCCCTTCCCTGTATAGTACCCATGTTCTTTATGGACCATCCCATACGGTGGATAGTTCAGAGGATATGTTTGAAATGAGGGAGGTTCCATGTGGACCCGTTGCAGTAGGGTGCTTGGCAAGGTATGAAAGTAGTCTGGGTGGACTATGTGGGTTTGTTAATTTGAGCTCCTGTGCAAAGTTAGTCCTTGCTGCTCTGGACTAATGTTGTTGCGGGAGGTCTGGATCAAGACTTCCTTTATCCATGTACCTAGGATGTGATTGGCGTGGCTCTCAAAATCTATTAGTCCTATGCCTCCACTTGAGCGTGGGCCAAATAGTGTTTCCATCCGTATAGGAGGGTGAGAGCCAGGCCACAGCCAGCCCTGGATAAGCGCGCGGGTTGAGGGGTATAAAGGTAGGTGAGAAGGCTATCGTGTGGTCCTGGTACCACAGTATGGGGAGGATGAGCGAGTTAGCAACTGTAACTCGTCCTGTTAGTCCTGGGGTTCTTCCCTTGAGGGAGGCATCGCGTTTGGATACCCGTTGTAACAGGTTGCATTCCATTGTCTCATTAGCATATCCCCCTGTTTCCAGCCATATCCCAAGGTGTTGGACAGGAGTGGTGGTGGGAGGTGTTGCAAGGGGTAAAATGATTGGGTTTTTTCTTCGTGTGTTGGTATGAGGTTCTGATGTTGTGGCCCAATTGTTTGTGTATTTTCCTAAGAGGATGATTTCTGTCTTCCTTTTGTTGAGCGATGCATTGCTCACCTTGGAGTATTCCTCTAGAGTGCGTTCCAGCTGTCGGCCATCTTTATTGTTTGCTATACCTGCTATGCAGTCATCCGCAAAGGCCAGTATCTTGACTGTTGGTTATCCTTGTGCGGTTATCCCCATGATACGTGAGTCAGTTACATGGAGGAGTGGATCAAAACTGAAATTATACAGCAGTGGGCTGAGGGGGTCCCCTTGTTTGAGCCCTCTGTGTGGTTTAATCTTGTTTGTTAAGAATCCAGGGCCGCATACAGCCATGGTTGCAGATTCTGTTAGGAGCATCGCCCATTTTATGAATTTTGGTGGGAGATTGAAGGCATGTAGACATTCTTTTAGGTATGGCCAGCTAACACGGTCATACGCCTTTTTCTGATCCAAGAAAACCAGGGCACCAGTTGCTTTGTATTGGCAAATGTTTGCAACAGGGCCTATGTTGTTCCAGATTGAACCCCCTGATATAAACACAAACTGGTTGGGTGATAGGGCGTCAGATGCAATTGCGCCTAATCTAGCTGCTAAAATTTTTGTTAGAATTTTTGTGTCAGAGTTGGAGAGTGCAATTGGGCGCCAGTTGGCCAGGTCCAACTTGTCACCCTTTTTATACAAGGTTATAACGTAGGATTCATGGCCTCCTGGTAATAGGCGTGTTTCTAATAAGCTCTGGTTCATAGATGCCAATAGGAGGGGGGCAATTTGTTAAAAATATTTTTTTGTAAAATTTGTAGGGTATCCCATCAGGCCCTGGGCATTTCCTATGTGGTGCACTGCGAATTGTCTCCCAAAGCTCCTCCCATGTAATTAGGGATATTATATTGTAATTCTGTGGTGTACTTTATATCTCAGCAGTTTGTATAAATTCTTTAATTTTTTGTAAATCTGTTGGTGTTTCACAATATAATTTAGTGTAGTAGCGGTGCACTTCCGCCTTGACCTCCTCAGGGTCAGTTGCCACAGTGCCGTTGGTCTTGTGGACCTGTGTGCATGCGGGCTGGTTTCCATGGGAGTGGAATAGGCGGAAAAAGTATGTTGAACAGGTTTTGCCTTCCTTTATGACCTTACCTTTGTTTGATACTTTGATTCTGTGTTGGTGTTCGAAGATGAGGTTGTTAAGTTGGGCAGAAATTTCTGCCCATTTGCGTCCCCAGTTAGGGCTATAGCCAAATCTTGGAGTATTTATTTCCAGGTGGTCTAGTTCCGCCAAGGTACGCTTGATTGTGGCTGTGTCCGCGGTGTATTTACATGATGCAATATGTCAGGTTTTGTTGATTAAATCCTTTTTGAAATTTTCCCATATTCTTATGGGATCTGAAGTGAATGGGGTTGTGAATTCTGGGTTTGTAGCTTTCTTTTCAACCCAGTCGGATATCTCAGGCAATTTTATATTTTCTGGGTGAAGCTTTCTCCAAGGCGACACCTGTGTGTGGGATTGAGTTGGCGGTAACTGCACCATAACTAATCAGTGGTCAGAAAATTGATCTTTTTTGTTATAAATTTGAGGATTCATGAGCGGTGGGATTGCAGGGTGAGGATGTGGTCAATGCGACTCATTGATATGAGCATTCCCTCGCATATGTTGGGCCGCGTCATGTGGGGAAGGAGTGGTGAATTGGGGGGAAGAGCATCTTGTAAGCCAAGAGATGCCTTCATTGTGCGGAATTCAATGTGTCCAAGTGGGTATCCCCTGGGATTAGGCCATCAATCCATATTGTGGTTATCCCAGCAGTTGAAATCGCCTAACATAATGGTATCTGGTGGGAGGGTGAGAGTAGGAATGTTTTCAAAAAATTGTTTTCTTTCAGTTGCAGTGCACGGTGCATAGACACATGCTATCAAAATTATTTCCTCTTGGTACATAGTTGTTGCTACCAAGACTCAACCATGCAAGTGTGACAAAGAATTTGTAATTCTAAATTTTTTGTTGTTTTGGATGATCACCCCACAGTGAGACGTCCATACTGATTGTGATGGTGCGACCCTGGTTGACCAGGATTCTTCTTCCCCTTGTAGACAGTGGGTTTCTTGGATGGCCAAGATGTCTACAAGGGGTTTTTTCAGGAAATCCAGCTTTTTGGCTTGGGACATATGAGCCATGGCTCCTGCAATGTTTAGCATCCCTATTGACACTGAGGTGCCCGCGGCGCCTCAGGAGCGGTTGGGAGGGCCCTCTGGCCCTATCCCACCATGGCTCATTTTGGCCATGCTCCGCATCTGTACTTCAATTATTTCACTGCCATTATTGGTTCCTTTGATCTGACCCAATGATTCAATTGAATTGTGGTTTTTTGCATTTGCATCAACTTTTCCTGCACAGGTCTCATGTTGATTTTATGCAGATTGTTGATTGGATTTTGTATTTTTGAGCTTCAACTTTGGTGAATTGTGCACCACATTTTCGCCCAAATTGCGGTTGCATTGTTCCTCAATATGTGCATTACTGATGTCGCTTTGTGACTCATTCAGGTTACTGTGAAAATTTTCGACCTGGACATATTGTTCTGATTGGTTGGTTCAGTGAATATCCAAAATATCCTCCCAAATTTGTCCGGGGTTAATGGCGGACTCCACATGTGCCACCACTTTGGCCGCTGCTCACTTGCGGGCTTTTTGTGCTGCTTTAGGTTGTTTACTTGTAACTGGGCCCATGATGGAGTATAGTCCATCTTCACCCCAGTGGAATGGATGGTGACCATCAGTCATTTTAGCAAAGTTTTCATTATCTTCGTCCATTGCTTCCTCACAAAAATCATTTTCCATTAAGCCCTCTTTCACAGGGCATGCATGTTTCTTGTGGCCCAATGAGCCACAGTGGTTGCAAATGGGTGGTGCATGTTCCGGTGTAACTTGGAATGTGGCTGACTGGCCTCCATCTGCAAAGTGAAATTCTGCAGTGCGGGGAATTCTGGATAAGTCCTCTTCCACTTCTGGGAAGGGGTTGATTACAGCAATAGCTTTGCCCGTGCACAGGTTGGGCATCAAGCAAAATTGCTGTAATTCGAGTTGCTGAATTTCTCCATAGGCCATGAGACCTTTGTGGAGCTCCTCCTTGATTACCTTATGAGGAAGGTTGGTGAGAAGCGAGTCAAAAGAGATGAACAAAGTTTTTACTTTGTTCCATCTGGTGCACGTAGTGCGCACAACTTTTTTGCCCTCAGGGAGGGCAATTTCCACGCAGATTTTTGCTGCGGCATCAGCTTCATCGGCTGTTTTGAAACCAATATCAATCCAGCTGCGGCCCATGTCGTTGGTGGCTACATATACCGCGTGAGGGAAAAGTGAGGGCTGTGCCTCACATGTTTTCTCCCACAGGGTTGGTGACTCATCCCCAAGGAAGAATCTGATCCTGTGCTCCACCTTTGACAAGGGTTAGTTGAATTGAATGTACATATATTGCGCGTGCTTTACAGTAAATACTATAAACCCAGATGGTGTCTGAGTTTGCAATTTCTTTATGGATTGGGTTCCTGGTCTCCCTCCAGGGCGCTTCTTGCCCTTAGTTGCACCATTAAGTGCACCGCTTGCCACAATGCTCACCCATGTTGTATAATTTTATTGATAGAGTCGCCCATCTTTCCTGTGTGTGATTATTCAAATTTGCTGTTTGAATCAAATTGTAGTGACTAAAGTGGTTGTTACGAGAAAGAAAAGTTTGATAGCTACTTGATCTTTTATAAAATTTTGTAATGAGCAAGAGATCATACCTTAAGTTATCCAGGGCAACAGCGGATGTGGCTATATAAGTTTTCCACATTGTACAGGTAAGG
>JAKSZP010013871.1:0-36167 GCA_022478985.1 Massospora cicadina | reverse complement strand
TTGCAGGGAATCATCTTACAAGATGATGCTATCACCACCTCGTTTTCAGCATTTAAAAATAAGCTTAATATTCTACTTTATCTAAAAGTGGTGAAATCCTACTTGACGTCCCTTCTCCATATCAAAGAAGCTACTTTTGGGAATTCCGTCCAAATAACATAAGCCTGCCAGGCAACCTCGTTTTAAAAACAATAATTCCTGGCCCCAAGTGTTAGACGTTACTCCCCCATGATTCCCCTATACCTGTGATATACTGCACCCATTGCAAGGGAACCAGCCACACTGTGGACTTTTGTCATGTACTTAAATGTAAGTCAACAAAGAACAGTCATTATAGGGCAAGAGGTTCCCTATGCTGACGGAAATTAAATGCTTCAGAATCCTTGTTTTAGCTCTAGCTCTATTCCCATCACTTCAAGGTATTTTGTGTTTGCTGCCCCTACAGAAGTTGATGTACCTCTTTCTATTCAAGGAAATTAAAATCTCCAGATTTCTTACTTCTATGTTGGTCAGTTACCCAAACAAATTTTGTCAGTCAACTCTTCTATGGAAAGCCAAGCACTGGCAGATAAAACTTTCAAATGCATTGAACAACCCTAAACTTGGCCGCGGTAGAATCCTCTACTTGCTTTGCTGTAAATCCCTAATGACAGTCTACTAGCTGTTAGTTCCCAGTTTGGATCTTTGGTGGTTTGAGTTGGAGTAGTCGTACATAAGGTTAAATTCCCAGCAATAATTGATACCAGTTCTCCCAGTTAAATTTATTTTCTCTGACTTATTCAAAAGATAAAATTTGGCTCCAGACTTGATCCATGACGCTAAATATGGGTATAGCAGGTAGTCAGTCTACTAAGGCGATTAGAGCGTATTCTGTCCTACCCCTTCAATTCAAAAAAATTATTTACTTCCTAACTATTGCATTAGAAAACGATATTTATGAGTTGTTTATTAAGGTCCAATTGATGCAAGAATTCAATTGCATCATCAACCATAAGGAAAAGTACCTATCCCTACTAGGGTAACAGATTCCATTAATACTTCAACTCATCGTCAAAAGTAAAGGAGCCCCAAAAAATGGACATGCCTTCTCAAATATCCGTCCTCTATTTGCAAAGTTGAATACTAAGTTTTAGGAGGAAGAACTAAGTTACCCCCGGAGGCTGTGGATGCTGAGGATGGGTTTCCTCTGTATACCCCTCATCCTATCACTATACCCTCTGGCTCACAAGTTATTGTGGATATGGGGATTCAGACTCTCACCCCTCCTAATCAAGTTTTTGGGGATAAGTGGACACCCAACGCTTCCATCTAGGATGCTTTGACCTGCCAAGGAATTTTGAACCCTTCCTACTGAACTCTATTTCTATTATATTAGGGAACTTAACAACTGAAACCCTCAAGTCCTTTGGCATGCCCCTATCATTTATCTAAAAATATTTCCCACTATGAATATTGCTGATGTGAGCTGTTTTGGCTTCTTACAGGATTCTGAATGATCCCCTACCCACCATAGCTCTGGTTGAAAGTAGCATTGTGGACAATCTCACATCTAATGAACGCCAGAATGTCAAAGACCTCCTCAAGAAGTATGGCGATATTTTTTTTCTTGGGGCCAAGTGACTACAGGAAAATGTCCAGGGCAATTCATCAAATTGAGACTGAGGCTCACCCTCCATTCAAATCCTGGCCATACCAAAAATCCAAAGTGGAGTAAGCTCGGGTGGCCTTAGAGTTACAGCAACTGTTGAAGACCAGTTTATTAGTGTTTTCTAAAAACACATGGGCTTCCCCACTCTTATTAATTTGGAAGAAGGATGGTAGCTATTATGTTGTCATGGATTATCACTGTCTCAATTCTATCACTCAAAAAGACAGCTATCCATTTCCGCATATAGATGATTCCCTATGCTTGATGTTGGGGTTCCACTATTTCTCAGCTATGGATCTCGCCAGTGTGTACTAACAAGTAAATTTGTCACCCAAAATTTGCAAAAAAATTTTCTCCCATCTCTAGTGAAGGACTATTCAAGCCCACTTGAATGCCGCAGGGGTTATGTAACGCCCCTGCTACCATCCAACGCGCCATGGACGGACTCCTAGGCTATGAAAACGCTCCTGTGTGCTAGTTTATCTCGATGATATTACTGTTTTTTGAATATTTTTACCAAACAATTAGATCACCTCAGGCAAGACTTTCAGCAGTTACAACAATCATCGTTAAAACTGAAGCTGTCAAAATGCTCTTTCTATCAGAGTAAGATAAATATTTTGGGCCATAAGGTAAGTAAAGCTGGAATATCCCTGATGGATGATAAGGTCTTGGCCATTTCTAAGACGACCCCTTCTAAATCTCTATAAGATGTACAAGTTTTTTAAGGATGGTGGGATATTATCGCCAATTTATCCCTACTTTGCAGACTCCTATGAGCCTCTTGTGTATCTACTGAAGAAAGGGATACCCTTTCAGTGGAAGGAAGAGCAATAGCAGGCCTTTGACCTGCTACGCGTCTCTCTCTCCCACTCTCCAGTACTTATTTCCCCAAATTTTGATAGACCCTTTCTCCTCTTTACCAAAGCTAGTGATATTGCCATTGGAGCTATACTATTTCAACAGAAGAAAACTTAGTGGACCATCCTATCTCCTACTACAGCAAGACTTTTTCCAAAGCCAAAAGCAATTATAGCGTTACAAAATGTGGATGCTTGCAGTCCTAAGCTATTAAGAATTTTCAACCTTATTTATACAGAAAGCATTTCACTATAATTACTGATCATGCTTCCATTCAATGGCTACACCAAATTGAAGGATCCGTTGTGAGATTATTTCAATGGGCGTTAAAAGTTCAAGACTATGACTTTTCTACTATCCACTGAACAGGGCCTATACATGAAAATGTGGATTGCCTATCTCAGCTTCCCATATTAACCTTAACTGACCATGAAGAGGATTGACTCTATGACCTCCAAACACAATTGAATTTATGGAAGGATGAATCCCCGACCCTTTAAAAGGAATCAGTGAAAAAAAATCGGCAAATCTTCAAGTCAAGAATGACCAATTGTGCAAACTGGTGTCTAAAAAGTGGGTTCCATGTGTATAACCTTTAGCTCAAACTGAAGTCATATTGGAGGGACGTCGGCAAGTCAGCTATGAGGTAATTTGGAAAACCTACCAGTGGTTTAAAACTCAATGTTATTGAGAAGGAATGCTTGTTTCAATCCAGGATGTATTAGCGTCCTACCTGGTATGCAAATGTCAGGCTGTACCTAATCCTCAATCTCAACATCCAGTGATTCCACCCTGTTTTTCATTCCATACCATTAGCATTAATGTTGTGGGAACTTTCCCTCGAGCCTCTAATGGTTATCAGTTCCTTCTTCTATCTGTGGACCATTTAACTGAGCGAATCAAAGCAGTATCTCTGCCCTCAGCTTTGGAAAAGGCTACCGCCACGTTTTTGTATAATCAGATTATCACCCAACATGGGTGCCCTAACATTATTCTTTCCAATAACGGGCAAATTTTCCAATCAACACTGGTGAAGGATTTAGCTGAATGATGGGAACCACACAGGTATTCTCCACCCAATACCATCCTGAAACCAATGGAATGGTAGACTGAGCAAATGGTACCCTAACTGCAACCCACCAGAAAATGGCTATGACTGACTCCGTTCATTGGCGTATACCAGCCTAGTGCTTTCTGGATTTTAGAATCAGCTATCATCAAATAACCAAAATGTCGCCTTTCCAAGCGTTGTATGGGAGAATTTCCATCTGCCTTCTAAAGTACAGACTATGCTTGACCAAGCCTCCCTCAAAGCCCCTGAAGTCACTATGCAAAGTATTGCAAATTTAATTATTTTACTTCAGGCCCTGGCTTCTGTTAACCTATTTGCCACAACCAGTAGAGAAACTGCTCAATTAAATGATAAGCATGACTCCTTACACACCTTCCAACTGGGTGACCTAGTTCTTTTCTACCATGACGGCCTGAAGGTCATGACAACAAATTGGGAACCAACTGGTCAGGGCCTTACAAAGTCATATATAGATGGGGCAACAAACACTCAATTGTAGAGGTTGTTCAGGGTACAGTAGTAAACTGAGTACATAGTCATTTTCTCCATCCATTTTCCCCCTACGCCAAGATCTAAAGGGGGTGTTGTCAGAATTTCTACCCAAATTGTAGATTTGGATGTGTCAGCTGGTGGGAATTAATCCAATCCAACCAAATAGCCCAAACTTCTGTCAGGGATAATCCTTTGACAAAAAAATGATGGCTCTTGAAGTTGAGGATCTACACGACTTATGTGGTCAACTATTGCTCCCTCAGAGCTATCTAATCTCAAGGTTCAAACCCAGTCATACAGTGAGCGAAGCCTATTTGGGTAAGATAATTAACCTGCCACATAATCCCTGATTCATTATAATTATAGATCTCAACTTGGACTGATTTAATTTTACCAAAACACCCCCCTGATTTCACTTCTATTGTGGCTTCTAGGCTAATAAAACTTACTCTCTTCTTTTCGCAAGTTTAAGTTAAAACTGGCCCATATTTATTAGCAATTTCCTCTCCAGATGAAGCATATGGAATAAAGACTTTTTGAAAAAGAAAAGAAAAGCAAAGGGTATAATCCAACATCCCAGAGTTTCAGGTCCCCTTGCTTCAAATAATTAAAGGATACAAGGTATCACACCCATGGTCCTGAAAAATACTTTGATCAATCAGACTTCTATGGATAAATAATATAGTTATTTCAAAGTCATATCTTTGTATGAATTTGGGACAGAGGTCTCATTGACCCCAGTTTGGCATTATTTTGTCCATCTCACTCAACCAAAATAAATTCACTAATTGAGCCTTAATTTATTTATTTTAGATTTTTGCAGCAAATTTTTTATCAACATCAGCATACAACAGCATGAAAATTCTCAAGGCGCTCATTTTACTCCACTCCCCACCCCACCCCCCAAAAAAAAGATGCCACCATAAAATAAGGACAGTTTAAGTTAGTATGACCACCCCACTGTACCTCAACCAATATTCTAGTCCCACATAATTCACTGTTAGAGTGCTTGTTTGAGGGGTTTCCCCATTAGTAGTGCGGATTAATGGTAGGGTTCTCTCCACCCTCACCAGTGGGATGATTTTGCCATTGCTGAATGGACTCAAGCATGACACTTACCTAATATGTCAAAGGATCAAGGTTGTTCTCCTATTGGCAGGTTTGCTTGTTGTTCTAAAGTTCAGGCTCAAGTTAGGCTTGATTGTTACATCCAGGTCAATAGGTAGCTTTTTTAGTTACCAAATTAAGCTTTTAGTAGTCTACAACAACTCAGTGACATACATCCTTTTTACACAGGAGAAAGAGGGACAATGTCCACAGGCTTTACGATGATACCAGAAGTCAGGACTATAAGAACAGTATAGGTTCTGTAAAGACTTGAGCTTTCTATATATATTTTCTGATAATGATGCGTTTAAATGAAGAAAACAACTCCTGTTTCAGCATTGTTAATGACTCTTTTCATGTTGATGAAGTCATATGTGAAGGTGGAAGATAAATCAGATTTCACAAGTAAATTTTCACCCTTTTTCTCCTCCTGAGAGTCATTTTCTTTTCCAAACAAACTCTTCTAAAGCCACCTTGGGAGGCGGCTTCAACCCAAAATCATGGAGACTCCAATATCCTGTAAAATATCTACCTTTTAGACAAATAGTAGCTGTACATATAAAAATTGGAGTTTTAGGTCCTATTTTGAATTTCTCACTCATTAAATTGGCTAGTGATACCTAGATGGATCTGGCGTACACAGAATCAAAAACTCCTAGACAAATAATATCTCTTTCACTAATGGGTTTTCACCACGTTGTATCTTGAATAGACTAGGAAAGTTTATTTACATGTATCCAGGTGTTGATTATGACTTGAGACCTTCTAAAAATTACTCTCAGTTCCAGAGGATATAATGACACTCCTTCTGTTTAATAAACCACTTGGGGTGGTAGTTGCACACAAGAACCTAGAAAGTTATACTCAATTTGATTGATTTTGTCTATATCTCTAGTAATCTGGTATGAGCTTTTATACATCCCTTGTAATCCTAGTTAGTTTTGACACTAGAGGGACGCGTGTTCCAGGCAAAAATAATAATTCTTCATTGTAGTGGATGATGACTTCATAGTCTCAGAGGAATAAGTCTTTAGCAATAATTCATAGCTTAGATTGTCAAGGGACACTGAATAATGTTCAAATATAATTTACCAAATTCAAGTGGGTTTGCAGAATAGGACCAAATAGATCTTGTATTAAATACCAGAAGTTCCATAATCCATGTAATGTAGAAAATTTGGAGCAATCTTGATTTTCCTCATAAGATAGACAAAATGACATTCACCATGGACCAACTATTGATGATCACAATAATGACGATTTTATGGCTGTAATGGTACAAATATACCACACCAAGAATTTTTCTAGCCAGTACAGGTTTCGAACTCAAAACCTGCACTAAGGTTGAAGCAGTTTTACCTGCCAGGCTAACCACCCTTCAATTTTATGGTTGTAATGGTGACCTGAGTCAACAGGCACCTATGTGTTGGAAAAGTAAAGAACATGGGTGACTTTTTATATAAATAATATGCAGTATAAATATTTTAATCTTTAGAAGTAGATAGTTTTTCAATGAAGTATCCTCATTGGTAATTCTCTAAGGAACAAAAATTAAATTATTTGTAGTTATATGTATGTAAGCTGAATTATCAGCACAAGAACCTCTTTTTCCATTCTGGCCTCCCTTTTGTTGCTTGCTCTCTTTATTCCTCCTTAGTACTCCGCTTATCACATGTGCCATGGTATGAAGACAACATTTATAGTGAGCATATGATTCTGTTTCTGTCCTACGCTTTGATGGTATGCAAGCAAGGCCAACTAAGGGCCTCTGAGAAGTAATAATCCTTAACTACTGTAGCTGGAGGGATTTTGTCCAGAACCTCCTTAATTTTTCAGATATGCTTGAAGTTCTGCTTGATTCCTATTATTTGTAAATGGGCATCAATCCAGGACTTGAGTTCAGAGATAACTATGGTAGTTTTGTTGTCTTTAAAAGAGATTGTCAGAAACCAGTGGTTAAGCACTGGAATATAATTGTTTAGAAAAGTAAGTGGTTTACCCTTGTCAAGGTGGATTGCCGTGAAGACCTGCTTTTGGCTGAGAGGGTTTGATCACTTCCAAACTCCTGAGTTAAGGAGGTCTTGACTTGGGCCCAAGTCTGTCAGTCCTGCAGGAGGGGTCATATTTTTTCTGGCTTCTTTGCAGTGGCAGGAAAGGATGTGCTTTACTTTCTATCTGTCAGTAGCTACTTCCATTGCATTTTCATAAGCATTTAAGAATGGATTAATGCTTCTTGATCAGGATAAACCTCTCCTTAAAACTGTGTTTAAAGCTTGAGCATGAGGGGAACATAAAAGGTATTTATACTCAACCCCTGATATGACTCAGCTTAGAGGATACTGTGTGTCATGGAGTTTGCTATTATAGATAGTACCGCACTTCCACTCAGGATGTTTATCACCCAGAGCAACAGCCATAATACCGCTGGTACAGCTATCCACAAAGTTTGGCGTAACGTGAATAGAGACACTATCAAGACTCTCTAGGTAAGCCCAAAATGGGAGCATATGGCTGGAAATTGGTTCCAAGAATTTTTTTACTTAACATTGATTTTTGTAAATAAGAGAGAGTATATTTTAATAAAATCTCAGGGAAATTGGGTAAAGAAAATGGAGCGACAGCAGCACCTGTTAGGGCTTGCTGCCTTATAAGCTCACTGACTGTGGAATAAGAGGGGGATGAATTGATTCATGAGAATGCCTTTGAAATTGATTTTTGTATGGATAACACTATGATTTTCTGACGTTAAATTTGATCTGACCTGACTGTCTGTATTAGTGTCAAAAATTATACCATGGTTTTGGGCCGCAAACCCACCTGGCAAGAAGGTGATGATTCATTAAATGGACAGCAGGTTGTGCCAAAGGCTAGGGCAGGTAAGGGCAGCCCCATCTCAAATTAAAAGACTTTGCATACACAAACATAATGAACCAGGATCACCTTTACTGGTGGCAAGGAGGGAAGACTAGTGGCAATTTCGAGTTCAAGGTTGATTCATTTGATTTATTTTGTTCATTATTGCCTTGCTCTCGATAATAATACTTGAACTAGAGGGGATGCCTTCTGGAAATATGGGGAGTTGCAATATTGCTGTTGACGATGGCTTTTAGTCACATTACCTCCTGACACACCCCCTAGATATTATCCACCAGTTTTTTGGTGTTGAAAAGAGGGGAAAGGGGACAACCTTCAGGGAATAGGCCCTTACCCATCTCTCATCAACCACATGTTTAAATCGCCCTGGTTGGTGAGGGGTGAGCAGTCTTTTTGTCCCCTTATTGGTTCTAAAAGGTTGTTTTCCATATTGAGATGCAGGGGGTGCTCCCCAGGACTTAAACATCCTTATTTTTTAGCCAGTGGGAGCACCACCACCAGGAACCTGAATGGGAGCGAAGTTCTTGTGTGTTTTTGGCAAGTTGATGTCTAGGAGGCTGGCAATCTTCTGTGGAGGGCAAAGAGCTTCAACGTTCACTACGTGGAAGTCCTCCACCAGCGCACAACAATTGGTACAATTGCTGCACTTACCCAGCTTCTTACATAGGAAGTTAACCCCTTCCAGGAAACCAAGTACTTCACTGAGTGGTGAGATTTCAGTGATAGAATGGAATTAACCTCAGACTCTTTCAAGTCTTTAACATGACTGGTTCAGGCACAGTAGCTCCTTCCCCTTGTAAAGAGACACTGAGAGGCGTGTAAGATATGATACTGCTTCCAATGAGTGGGTAGGGTCAACAAGAAAGCCCCATTCTCCAAATCCTACTTCAACACGTGAGTTCCAGAACGTTTGCTAGAAAACTTCTGGGTGGGCTTTAATATACATTTGCTGCATATCCATCTTGACTAAATAACCCACCTTGAGCTCATGGCAGAGAGACTTTTACAATCTGCAAACTTCTTGTAACCACTTTTTGCCTTAATTAGGTACTCCCAAATCTGGGATTGCATACTCTATATCTTCTGAAAATGTTCCTTGGTGGCCAGAACTTCTGGGCAAAGACATAGCCCAATGAGAAAAAAGGGGTTATGCCAAGGGTGGCTTCATAGGGAGAAAAGCCAGTAAGTGTGAGTGGCGTTATTGTACGCAAACTGCGCCAGGTGAAAGTCAGCAGTTGAGGTATCCTGAGCGTTAGAGGCATATTACCGAAGTTACTGCTTAAGTATCTGTTTGATCCTCTCTGTATGCCCATCAGACTGGGGGTGTTATGCTATGAGATGGCATGGCTTGATTTTAAAGATGGCAAGAAACGCAGTACAAATCTCGGCAGTCAACTGGGGGCCCTGGTCACTTACCACCTCTTGAGGAAGGCCAACATGGAAAAAACATGTTGAAATAAAAGCATATCTATTTTCTTAGAGGTTATTGCTGAAATACAAGTGATAAACAAGGAAAGGTAGTAAAGCGGTCCAAAATTAACATAATTGCTCTGAACCCATTAGAGCTATGACGCTTAACAATAAAGGTGACTGATACCAAGGTCCATGGACCTTCTGCATGCTGCAAGGGATGGAGAGAAAATTCCTACCTGCCCTATAGACTTGGCTAAACACACGTCACACAATTGGTGATCCAAGCCAGGATAACATTAGATATACCCAGCCATTTAAACAAACGCTTCACCATATTCAAGGCAAATCTTATTCCCTGGGCGCCCCACCACTGTGGATCATAGTGGTGGTGATTATTTCCTCGCGGATTTGGAAAGGAACCCAAACTCCAGACCAGAACAAAATCATTTCCTCCTTAAGCAAGTAGTTAGTCTGCTTATGGTCCAGAATGACCAGCTGATCAAACAACACCGGCCCCTCCACGCAGGATTTCTGTCCATCCAGTACCCAAGAAAAAAAAGGCCCACTAGATGCCCAGTCAGTCACAGAAATTTTTGTAAGAGCAATGGCTAGAATCTGAGAAGGAGGAATCACCGTGGTCAACTCTTGAACTTTTCCTCCATAGGGCTTAGGGAATAATTTAATTTAATAGAACATGGAGAACGTTCAGTGCACCCTTCATGAACTCATATTTGAAGTTGAAGCTACACAGGCTATGGTATGTCTGAGCCTGATGATACGCCAATTTTTGCGGCTTCCTGAAGTACATAAGGGCCTGGTGGTACATCCAGACAACTACTTCATGATGTGCTCCTTAGAGAAGATACCACCAGTGATTGAGTGACCATGCCGCGGCAGCAATCTCCTTGTCATAGATATCCCATGACTGCTTCAAAGAGGAGAAATTACATGAGAATTAGTCGACAGGGTGCTAAAATTAGCCATGACCTTAAAGCAAGACAGCCCCCACTATAGTCGGGAGGCATCACATGCCACTATAAAAGCTAGGATAGATCGCTATGCTTAAGAGCAGGTGGTGCCACAAACAATTCCTTGATTGCATCAAACGCGTGTTGGCAATCTGCCATCCATTTGAATAAAGTGTTTTTCCTGTCAGGGGATGAAGCGGCGCTGTCAACTTCAAGAGCGTAGGAGAAAAATTCATTAAGAAAATTATGGTGCCCAAGAATTCTGCAGCTGTTTCTGGATGGTAAGCGTGGCCATGAAAGGATGGCCTCGAGTTTACTAGGGGAATGTGTACCCATCCTTTAGGACCAGGTTAGCCAAGAAAGTGACTTTTCTTTAAAACTCACACTTCAAAGGCTTTATATAAAGATCTGCCTTATGCAAACCAGCCAGTACCACTTCCAGTCCTTTGCATGCTATTAGAGTGGAGGAGTGTGCTAGATAATGCAATGTACGCCACCAATCAGGTGAAGCGAAGATAGCCCAACACATTGATCATGTGCTGGAATGTGGAAGCCGCACTCTCAAGACTGAAAGGCAATACACGAATATAGAAAATACCCCTTCTAGTTATGAATGACTGTAAGCCTCTATTGGCCTTCTTCTAACCAGACATTATTGAAAGCTTTCATAAAGTTCAGCTTAGAAAACAATTGGACTTCACAATTTCCTGGCAGATACTTTATTTCTAAGGGAAGGTGATAGAGCTTATGCACTGTTATATTAATCAAATGGCTGTAGTTTACACACATGGGTGCAAGGTACCATTGCCTTTTAGAAAAAATGATGGGGGAAGCGATGGGAGTGTATTTAAAAATACCCACCCCTATGATGCATATCATCCAACCACACCTCTAGGGCCTTATATTCTTGTTCATTATATGAGTACAGAGGGCAGTTAATGTTAATTAAATCACCGTTAAATGGAAGTCCAGATTGTACTCAGAGTGAGTTGAAAGGCGATTATTTTTATCCATATTGAAAATGTTTTCTAAACTGCAACAACCCAGAGGTAAATTAGGGGGTACATCAGTAAGGGAGGGAGTTACCATGACGGATTTTTAGCTCTGGTAGGGGAGAATGTATCTATGAGCAGGAACTCTCCACACTATTGGGTGTTCATAAAAGAAAAAGGTTGGGCTCCAGGTTAATACTCACCTGTTAACGCCGCCACCAACCTACCCCAAGATTGACTGAAATATTAAAGTAGGCACCATAATAAGCCAGTCATAGAAGCCAAACTCATGACCATAGAATATATAGGACTTCTCACCGCATGACAAGTCTTAGGGGCTGAAGAAGCTCCCAATACAGAAGATTCTACATCAATATATAGATCCAGATCCTGAGCAACTTTCAAGATCATAAAATTCCAGCTGCTCCTGTATTCAAGAGAGCTTCAACTGAACCTTATAAGATCCTAACTGAATAAGAACAGGCAACACAAATTAAGCATGATCTTGTTTATTTAAATCTTAGTGGGATATAACTGGTGGTGAGAGGATAACCACTTGAATATCCGATGGTTTAGATTCAAGGGAAGGAAATGTTGCTCCCACAATAATGCTACCTCAACCTCTGCCTATTGTGCTGCAGACAATAAAGGAATTAAACATATTTAGAATCATTTTGGTTCCCAGAAGCGTCAGAATCAACATAAGTAGCTAAATATCCAGAACACATTAATGCGGCCCTAGTTCAGATTGGAACAGGAGATGGAACAAACAACACACCCATGCTTGTGACTCATCTAATCTGGACACGCTGTGGGGAGAAAGATGGGCTGGACACCTTTTCGCATGAAATGGGTGTATAAAACAAAGTTATTTGGGTCAGAAGATAATTATTAACCGTGGCATAGAAGCTTTGATTCAAGGAATAGGGTTATCTTCCATGAACCACCACTTTAACCAAGGGATGAGCATTCTACTCATAAAATATAACCAGCGCAGCATCCCACTTATAAATAAGGGTGGAGAAGGACATTGATCAGAGTCGCTTCATTATGTCATGGAGTTTTCTGATGTAGTTAGGACCGCACTGCCACTCAGGATGGGTTACCACCCAGAGCAACAGTCAGAATACCGCTGATACAGCCATCCACAAAGTTTGGTGTAACATGAACTGGGGAATTACCAATACTTTCCAGGTAATCCCAAAATGGGAGCACACAGCTGGAAATTGACTCTGAAAACTTCTTAATTAATAAAATAATTTGTAAAATAGAGAATCTATTCTTAATAAAAAATTAAGAGAAGTAGGAAAAATTGGAGCAACATCAGCACCATTTGAGGTTTACTTACTTATAAGCTCACTGAGTGGGGAATAAAAGGGGGTGCTCTGATGCCCAAGGATGATTTCATGATTTATTTTTGATGGATTGAAACATTAGTGTATTTCTGATGTTGAATTGGATAAGAACTGCCTGTCCAGATAGGTATAAAAAATTTTACCAATATTTTTAGGCCATAATTCTGGCCGTTGTTGCGTATGAGGCCACAAACAGATCAGTGGATCATTCCTCAACCGCCATAAGTAGCAGAGTTCACCCTCAAAATGGCTGAGATGCAGGCAACCTCTCCACCGCGGATGGAGATAAATGAGCTTCTTTTTTAGATTTGGGCAAGACAAGCACTTTTCCCCACCATCAGGTGATGTTGTGCAAAATATTTTGTCTTTATGCTTCAGCAGATTTATTTATTGAAGACAACAACGTTGCCCATGGTCAATATGAAATCAACTCTTTTATAACTTTAGGGGACCAAATTAATTTTTTAATTTGTTGATGTCAAAATGATGACTTGACCAAATTGCCCTGATGGGAACAATTGAGGCTCAAGGGTGACTATTACCAAATCTAGAATGCAATTAATTTCAAGAGTCACTCAAAAACATGATGTGAGGCGCATCAAAGAAGCGCCATTGCTCAAACCTGAAGTCAACATTCATATTACCAGATTTTGTAACGAAGCAATATCTGAAAAAATGCAACCGCCCATAACTCAGAAGTGGGACAGATGAAAGGGCCTCTGGACATCAAGATATAGAGTAATTGTCACAAGAAGGATCTTGCAGGTACAAAAATTAGCTTAAATGGATAAAGCAACAAAAGAAGCAGTTAAAAACTGTCTCACTAGGGGATCCTGAAAATCCACATATTACTACCAAAAATCTTACTTTACTTTACACTATTCATTAATTTTTATCTTAATTTTCATTGGAAGTATAAAGTACATCCCTTTTTACATTAATAAAATACTTCTCCACGGAATTTAAGTTTTATCCTTTTTATCTCACTAAAGTGGTTTAAATGAACTAATTAGTATCCAGTCTGGGATTAGCAAGTCAGCAGAATACAGTAACCAGTTGAGATCTGCTCTGTTTGAACGAGTACACTTTATACCGCAAATATATGGAGCTAAGCTGCCAAGATAGAGGTTGTATTGGCTTCCATTAAGCCCCAAGGGCCAATGTACAACAAACATGTCAAAGAGTGAAAAACATCGATTCATCAAGGGTTTGAACAGTTTATTAAATAGAATGCTGCTACAAGGGTAGCATCAGAGGAAAATTTGAATTATAAAATAATTGAGTTCTGATTGAAATTTTCTGGTTGCAAGCCTTCATGGATTAGACACCTGAGCAGAGAGTCAGCCTCACATGTTAAGCATTTCAAGGTCAGTGAGCTAACTATGGTGCTTACTAAGGGGTGGCATCATCAGGTCCTAGTGAGGATCATGAGAGTTCTCATGAGCAGTTTGTCAATTAGGTGGATATGAAATTATATCATAACAAGGATTCCTCTGAGCTCCTGGTGCAGCTGGAGGATACAAGCCTTTTAAGACTCCGTACCCTAAAATTAGAAATACATAATCTACGCAATTATCTTGGGAATGTGAAGGAGACTGCAAGAAGAGCATGTATTGCCTCGCTACCTATTATGAGAGAACCTTCACCTATTATAAACTGGAATCTATTCTTAATAACTTGGAGGAACGTATCATAATCCTTAAAAAAGAGAATGGAGAAACCTTCGGCGCTTTTAACAAATATGTTGAGCGCTTGGAACAGCACAACTATATGACGTTTGATATGGACAAGAGTATAGATGAATTAAAGGCACAAATGCATAATATACTAGAGCCTACCTCTACTCGACCAGTACCCTAATTGGAGGCACTCATATGGGATGCTCAACATAATGTCCCAAAACTGTAAGAACTACCACACAACCGACCACGATACACATCAACCCTGTAGAAAAAAGATCCTAACTTTAAACCGTACTTTAAGACCAATTATGCACTTGAAGAAGGAACAACTGCTTGTTTCATCCAGATGTATGAGAATAGTATTGAAGGCGCTAGCAAAGGCCAAGATGCTTGCCACGTGCAAGGGTGTATGAGCCACAATTCTTAGGAGATCCTTAGGGCAGCCTACGATCTGGACTATCTTAACCAAATTTAAAAAAATCCTACCTTCTGAGTTTGGTAGTGAGCAAGACGTTACAAATATGAAGTAAGAGTTTTTTATTAGAATGGGCAAGAATAAGTCAGTTGAGAATAACACTTCATACTGCTATCTCAAGGCTCAACTGTGGCTTACAGGAACCATGTATTTACCTCCCGCTAAAACCATTCTGCTGAGTCATGGGAGATGCATCCTACCTTAATATGCATATTACTCAAGTGATAAATAGTGCGACGTCCCTAAAATCGCTTAAGGAAGCTTTGCTTGATGTACAGAGGTTTTATAAAACTGTATACAAGGCCATGGACACCCCCCTCTATAGGTTAGAAAGGCCATCTATGTCACTAGTGATAAGGGTGACAAATCAAAATATGAGTTCCAAAACACTTGAGCGCTTTCCTTTTTGAAAATTAACCTGCAATAAGTGCCATCAACTTGGACTCTTTTACCAGTCTTATCCATTACTCACCGTGGAAAAGAAAGATGCACCCCTTAAAGAGGATACCCCAACGCTGTAAAATGGGTGGATTTCCACATTGAGGGTGAAGAAAATCACGAAGATGACGATTTGGCTAGTGCAGGATACCACGTATTAGGATCACCTAGCTTGGTGGCTGTGCCTGCTAGATCAAGAGTCCATGGAACTGACAGATCTTAATCAGGTGATACCTACCTGGTGTAGAGAATCAGCCTACCAGGGTTATTATTTTAGTTGAGCAAGGAGAGCAGCTAGTTTTGGCTACTTTCAAGGACTTAGCTCTGGATGGTGAAGATACTGTCAAAGCTACAACGAGCACTGCTGCTCTTATACAGTTTAAAGAATCTGCTGCATATGTATTGACCACTGGAAACCCTTTTAGCAAGAGCCTGAAAAAAATGAAAATGATTATCCAGAAATTGTTTGTCTTGGCAGTACTGGACACTGGGGCTTCAGTCAACATCATCCTATCTAAGCTCATGAAGAAGTTGAAGTTCATGATAATATCAATTATAATGTGAAGTACCACACTGAAGGACCAGATATAACCCGCGCTCTAGGAGCCTATTCAGTGCTACCCTTACGCTTTGGATGCATGGCATAACAGCACTGACAGTGGTTTTAGACAGCAACCACTATGACTTCTTGATCAGGACACGTTTATCTTGGAGTTTGGAGCGAAGATTGATTATACATCCAGCACTGTGAGCATCTTGAGTTACTAACTTCCGCTGTTATTTAATAATGAAGATGTAGAACTTCAGAAACAATGGACGAAGATGGTGGAAACAGACTAATATATCTACACCATCCTTTACACCCTGGCTAAGAAGGGGTGAAGCAGATTTTACATACTGTTAGTAAAAAAGAAGGGCTTCTGCTGAGCGCAAGTGAGACTATAGAGATTTGAGCAGGGTGATCAACGCCAGATGAACCTGTCAATTAGTGTGAAGATTCTAAAAGATACCATCTTGAAAGTATACAATCATGACGGAATCTGAGAGCAATAACCTAGAGTTTTACTATGGTTCTATGATACAAACTATTCTTGATTATTGAACATCCTCTTGGGAAATATACTACACAACTTATCAGAGTCAAAAAAAACAAAGTTGTTGCACTAGCTCGATTGACCAGTTGCCAGGGCATTAAATCTTTAAATGCTGTAGGGTATTTTGATGAGCTCAAGTTTGAGGATGTAACCTCTAGACAGCAGAAGGAGCTTGATTATTTGTTGGACAAGTTCAGTGACATCTTCAGTACCGGATCCAATGACTATGTTCTCTGCAAGGGCGAGGTCCATAAAATGGATATTGATTTTGGCATATCATTCAAATCCAAACCCTACCATTGTAAATAAGCAGAGACGCCATTATTGCTCAAGAGCTGAACCAACTAGCAAAAGCAGGGAAATCTGACTGTCAAAGAGTCCCTAAGCACCTCCTTTGTTGCTTGTAGGCAAAAAGGATGGAACCCATAGATTAGTCATGGACTACCGCCATTTAAATGAGATAACTAAGAAGGACTCATACCCACTCCCAAACATCAATGACGCTTTAAAATGCATGGGCAAGCTTGAAGTACTTTTGGCAATGGAACTAGCCAGACGCTAACGCAGATGGACCTCACCAGAAGGCAAGAGAAATCCGCCCTGATTAGTAGCCAGGTTTTTTGAGCCCACAAGGATGCTGAAGGGGCTCTGCAACGCCCCTACCACTTTCCAGTGAGCAATGGATCACATTTTTGGTGTTCTCAAGTTATCTAGCATGTTGATATATCTTGATGACATCACTTTATTCAGTAAAACATTTATAGAGCATCTACAGCACCTCTGAGAGGTCTTTACATGGCTGTGAGCGTCCAATATGAAACTAAAATGTAGTAAGTTCACCTTTCTCAAGAGAGAATTAGAGCTCCTTGAGCATGAGATTAGCCCTAGCGGAAACAAGCCTCAAGATGAGAAGGTGAACGAATGGTGGCTATGGAGCAACCAAGGAGCATGAGGGATATCCTAGTGTTTCTCATAATGGTGGAATCTTAACAGCAGTTCATCCCCAATTTTGAGGACTTGAAAGCACCCTTACATACCTGCTCACCAAGAAAACGAAGTTTAAGTGGGTCCTGGAATAGGGTCATGCTTTTGCGGAGTTAAAGAAAAGATTGTTGAAAGCACCAATTTTAGTCTATACTTACTTCAGAAAAACGTTCTACCCTATACTGATGCCAGTGACGTATGACTTGGCGCAATCCTGGCACAAGTAGATGAAGGCGGGGTGGATCGCATTGTCAAAAACTATTCAAAGGTATTCAGCAAAGAAGAGAAGAATTATATGGTCACCAAGCGAGAGTGCTTGGCACCAATCTGAGTAGTCATACACTTCAGACATTACATGTATGGGGTACATTTTAAGGTAGTTACATATCACACGTTGCTCGCTGGTTTTGGAACATGAAGGATCCCAACTGACGCCTTGACTGCTGGGTAGTACTCCTCCAAGACTATTTTTTGAGATCATACATCAAGCAGGAGAAACACCTCAACGCAGATGGCCTATTGTGGTTATCAGTGTTCTACTTGAAATTGCTACAGAGCAATCGACTTTATGACTTAATTGGGTTACCAGAAGAGGCCTGACAGGGTGTTGAAATTTTTGAAGTCATTTACTCTTTTTGAATAGTGGCTCGCTTCAATTCCCTTTATTAACTGCACAGGTTCCTTGTATGTGCATTGTCTGAATTGTTGATATTTAATTGTATTGGCCAGCAATAGCATGAAGATTATTATCTAGTTGAGCTGATAGCCAAGATGGATATTGGGCCAACGCAAAACTTGTGCTTGTCCTAATGTTATATTCTTCTAGAATATTGGTAGGGACTTCTTCCATCTTCTTTAGAACTTCACCCAAGATTAGGTTCAGAGGTTCTTCTTCCTTCTCATCACTCAGAGTCCACAGAGATAACAATAAGATGGACAAAAGATAACTTATCCTTCCAACTCTAGTATCAAGAGCAAACAGTCTAAATCATTAAATAATTAATTTGAAAGTATCTTTATTGTTGAAATTAATCTTTATCTGAATTAATAAAAAGCCAAGGGTTTTTCTTTCACATAACAATCACTTTAGTTACTACAATTCGATTCAAACAGCAAATTTGGATAATCACACACAGGAAAGATGGGCGACTTTATCAATAAAAATAATACAACATGGGTGAGCGTCACAGCGAGTGGTGCGCTTAACGGTGCAAATAAGGGCAAGAAACGCCCTGGAGGGGGACCAGGAACCCAATCTGCAAAGAAATCGCAAACTCAGACACTGTCTGGGTTTATGGTATTCACTGTAAAGCATGCGCAATATATGTACATTCAGTTCAACCAACCCTTATCAAAGGTGGAACACGGGATCAGACTCTTCCTCGGGGATGAGTCACCGACCTTGTGGGAGAAAACATGTGAGGTACAGCCCTCACTTTTCCCTCACGCGGTGTACGTAGCCACCAACAACATGGGCTGCAGCTGGATCAATATTGGTTTCAAAACAGCCAATGAAGCTGATGCCGCAGCAAAAGTCTGTGTGGAAATTGCCCTCCCCAAGGGCAAAAAAATTGTGTGCACCGCGCACACCAGATGGAACAAAGTGAAAACTTTGTTCATCTCTTTTGACTCACTCCCCACCAACCTTCCTCATAAGGTAATCAAGGAGGAGCTCTGCAAAGGTCTTGTGGCCTATGGAGAAATTCAGCAACTCAAATTACAGCAATTTAACCTGATGCCCAACCTGTGCATGGGCAAAGCTATTGCCATAATCAATCCCTTCCCAGAAGTGAAAGAGGACTTATCCAGAATTCCCTGCACAGCAGAATTTCACTTCAAAGATGGGGGCCAGTCAGCCGCATTCTGAGTTACACCGGAATGCACACCGCCCATTTGCAACCACTGTGGCTCACTGGGCCACAAGGAACACGCATGCCCTGTGAAAGAGGGCTTAATGGAAAATGATTATTGTGAGGAAGCAATGGACAAAGATAATGAAAACTTCGCCAAAATGACTGATGGTCACCACCCATTCCGCTGGGGAGAAGATGGACTATACTCCATCGTGGACCCAGTTACACGCAAAGAATGTAAAGCAGCACAAAAAGCCAGCAAGCAAGCAGCGGCCAAAGTGGCAGCACACGCGGAGTCCACCATTAACCCTGGACAAATTCAGGAGGATATTTTGGATATTCACCAAATCAACCAATTAGAACAATATGCCCAGGTCGAAAATTTTCACAATAACCTGACTGAGTCACAAAGCGACATCAGTCATGCACATATTGAGGAACAATGCAACTGCAATTTGGGCGAAAATGCGGTGCACAATTCACCAAAGTTGAACCTCAAAAATATAAAATCCAATCAACAATCCGCATCAAATCAACATGAGACCTGTGCAGGAAAAGTTGATGCAAATGCAAAAAACCGCAATTCCATTGAATCATTGGGTCAGATCAAGGGAACCAACAATGGCAGTGAAAGAGTTGGAGTACAGACGCGGAGCATGGCCAAATTGAGCCATGGTGGGATAGGGCCAGAGGGCCCTCCCAACTGCTCCTGAGGCGCCATGGGCACCTCAGTGTCAATAGCAACACTAAATATCGCAGGAGCCAGGGCTCATACATCCCAAGCCAAAAAGCTGGAATATCTGCAAAAACCTCTTGTAGACATCTTGGCCATCCAAGAAACTACTGTCTACAAGGGGAAGAAGGATCCTGGTCAACCAGGGTCGCACCATCACAATCAGTATGGACGTTTCACTGTGGGGTGATCGTCCAAAACAACAAAAAATTTAAAATTACAAATTTGTCATCACACTTACAAGGTCGAGTCCTGGTAGCAACAATCACATACCAAGAGGAAATAATTTTGATAGCATGTATCTATGCACCGCGCACTGCAACTGAGAGAAAACAATTTTTTGAAAACATTTCTACTCTCACCCTCCCACCAGATACCATTATGTTAGGCGATTTCAACTGCTGGGATAACCCCAATATGGATTGATGGCCTAATCCCAGGGGATACCCACCTGGACACATTGAATTCCGCACAATGAAGGCATCTCTTGGCTTACAGGATGCTCTTCCCCCCAGTTCACCACTCCTTCCCCACATGATGCAGCCCAACATATGTGAGGGAGTGCTCATATTGATGAGTTGCATTGACCACATCCTTGTCCCGCAATCCCACTGCTCAAGAATCTCCAAATTTATAACAAAAAAGATCAATTTTTCTGACCACTGATTAGTTACGGTGCAGTTAGCACCAACCCAATCCCACACACAGGTGTCGCCTTGGAGAAAGCTTCACCCAGAAAATATAAAATTGCCTGAGATATCTGACTGGGTCAAAAACAAGGCTACAAACCCAGAATTCACAGCCCCATTCACTTCAGATCCCATTGGAACATGGGAAAATTTCAAAAAGGATTTAATCAACAAAACCTGACATATTGCATCATGTAAGTACACCGCGGACACAGCCACAATCAAGCGTACCTTGGTGGAACTAGACCACCTGGAAATAAATACTCTGAGATCTGGCTATAGCCCCAACTGGGGACGCAAATGGGCAGAAATTTCTGCCCAACTTAACAATCTCATCTTCAAACACCAACACAGAATCAAAGTATCAAACAAAGGTAAGTTCATAAAGGAAGGCGAAACCTGTTTGACATACTTTTTCTGCCAATTCCACTCCCGCAGAAACCAGCCCACTTGCACACAGGTCCGCAAGACCAATGGCACTGTGGCAACTGACCCTGAGGAGGTCAAGGCGGAAGTACACCGCTATTACACCAAATTATATCGTGAAATGCTAACAGATTCACAAAAAATTAAAGAATTTATACAAACTGCCAAGATACAAAGTACACCACCAAATTACAATATACTATCCCTTATTACATGGGAGGAGCTTTGGGAGACAATTCGCGGTGCACCACGTAGGAAATGCCCAGGGCCTGATGGGATACCCTACGAATTTTACAAAAAATATTTTCAACAAATCGCCCCCCTCCTATTGGCGTCTATGAACCAGAGCTTGTTGGAAACACGCCTATTACCAGGAGGCCATGAATCCTACGTTATAACCTTGTATAAAAAGGGTGACAAGTTGGACCTGGCCAACTGGCGCCCAATTGCACTCTCCAACACTGACACAAAAATTCTAACAAAAATTTTAGCAGCTAGATTAGGCGCAATTGCATCTGACATCCTATCACCCAACCAGTTTGGGTTTATACCAGGGCGTTCAATCTGGAACAACATTCACCCTGTTGCAAACATTTGCCAATCCAAAGCAACTGGTGCCCTGGTCTTCTTGGATCAGGAAAAGGCGTATGACCGTGTTAGCTGGCCATACCTAAAAGAATGTCTATATGCCTTCAAACTCCCACCAAGATTCATAAAATGGGCGATGCTCTTAACAGAATCTGCAACCATGGCTGTATGCGGCCCTGGATTCCTAACAAACAAGATTAAACCACACAGAGGGCTCAAACAAGGGGACCCCCTCAGCTCACTGCTATACAATTTCAGCTTTGACCCACTCCTCCAAGTAACTGACTCACGTCTCATGGGGATAACTGCACAAGGACAACCAACAGTCAAGATACTGGCCTTTGCGGATGACTGCGTAGCAGGTATAGCAAACAATGAAGATGCCCAACATCTGGAACGCACTCTAGAGGAATACTCCAAGGTGAGCAATGCATCGCTCAACAAAAGAAAGAAAGAAATCATCCTCTTAGGCAAATACACAAACAATTGGGCCACAACATCAGAACCTCATACCAACACACGAAGAAAAAACCCAATCATTTTACCCTTTGCAACACCTCCCACCACCACTCCTGTCTGACACCTTGGAATCTGGCTAGAATCAGGGGGATATTCTAATGAGACAATGGAAAGTAACCTGTTACAACGGGTATCCAAACGCGTCGCCTCCCTCAAGGGAAGAACCCTAGGACTAACAGGACGAGTTACAGTTGCTAACTCGCTCATCCTCCCAATACTGTGGTACCAGGCCCACACGATCGCCTTCTCACCTACCTTTATAACCTCAATCCGCGCGCTTATCCAGGGCTGGCTGTGGCCTGGCTCTCATCCTCCTATACGGATGGAAACACTATTTGGCCCATGATCAAGCGGAGGCATGGGACTAATAGATTTCAAGAGCCACGCCAATCACATCCTAGGTACCTGGATAAAGGAAGTCCTTGCTCCAGACCTCCCGCAACAACATTGGTCCAGAGAAGCAAGGACTAACTTTACACAGGCGCTCAAATTAACCAACCCACATAGTCCACCCAGACTACTTTCATACCTTGCCAAGCACCCTACTGCAACAGGTCCGCATGGAACCTCCCCTCATTTCAAACATATCCTCCAAACTATCCGCCGTATGGGATGGACCATAGAGAACATGGGTACTATACAGGGAAGGGGACGACCCAGCCCCCAATTCAAATTAAGAAACCCAGAAAACCACCCCCAGAGAGATATGCTCGCAACAACCCCAAGCATAGCTAGGATAGAATACCTAGATATGTTGGACATTCCCTATGATTTAACCACACAGAAGGCAATGTGGAAAATGACTCACCACCCACTCCTACAGCCGAGGATAAGAGCAAACGCCTGGCGCTGTCTGAGAAGGACCTATAGGATAAGGACCGTTCCAACTCCCTCCACAAAACATGTGCAGTATGTGGAGGGGAGGGATCCCTACATCACCGCCTAGAAACATGCCCCCCAACCAAAGCTATATGGCGGGAAGTCGCACGCCTGCTTAAGATCCAAAACAACCAGGAATTCTCGATATCAAAGAGCATCTTCGCGCTCCAGATTGAATCACCAATCCCATCTACCCTCCATTCCCTAATAATACCCATTGCAATGTGGACAATCCACAAAATTGCATTAGATGCGTTCAAGGGCACAGTCCCAACCATTCATGGGGTTATTAACATATTCCATGTCCATTTACTGGAGCACTTCCAAGCCTGGCTCTATGGATATATGAGACCAAGGCAAAAAGCGCTCATAGAAGCATGGTTCCCACTCTGGTTCCTCCACACAGACCCTTTCCTTCACACCTGCTCCATAGCAGGGGAAACCCCCTCGGAGTAGTGCACCAACCCCCCATACCTGGCAGTCCCGCTGGCAACAGTGGTAACTTGAGTACCCTGGAGAGCCCAATTTTATATTTGTCAGTTATTTTCTTAGTTTTACATATAGTTTGTAATGTCCGTCCCCTGGTCAGCTTACCTCAGTTAAATAAAAAATAGAAAAAACCAAGGGAATTATAAGGCATTAGGCGCCCAACTCTATTGTTAGCTCCCCAATTGAATACGGCTGTTGTTGCTGATAAATTAAGCCTTAGGGTGGCACAAAAGAATAAACTTCCTCATCAATTATAAGTGATTCTCCCAATGATCTCAGTGAGACCTTTTCTGGGTTGAAACAAAGAAAATGCCCCAACGCTTTCACTCAACTATGAAAAGTCACCCTTATTATGTAACAACCTGCTTAGGTAATGGGACTCTTCCTATAAACAGCAAGTTGCTATCCTAAAAAGGTTAACTCAAAAGTTGCTTTATCACAGGCGGCATCATTTGCCTAGAAACTCATAAACCCATAGTCAATTGGTAACTAAACCTAATTGAGTCCTACAAGTTTATTAGGTTATCAATAATGAAATGACAACATAATCACTTGTTTATTGTTGAGTATCACCCCTTAAGAAACATTAAAATTCTGGCGGAGAAAAGCCTGGCAAATAACTAGATATTCATTCAGGATAATACTTCAAACAATATTTATCATATAATCAATAACTCCCACAACCATTAGCGGGATGAATCCCCTAGTGAACAAGCAGATGTATTATAATAAATTGATCTGGGTAATGGGGTTTATCAAAATCCCAACACATCCCCCCGCTTGACCATATTATCCAGCGATGAAGATTTTCCAAAAAAGCATATACCGCTTTGACCTTACTGAGTCCAACAGCATGGTTTAAATTGGAGTTCTCTTGGTCCATCTCCTTTCCTTGATCAATGTGTCTTTAGATAATATTTCTTCTTAGCACATTCCCATTCCATGTCCTCCTTAATGCTGCCTCTGCTGGGCGCGGTTCCCACAGCAACATGCCATTCCAGCCTAGTTTGGGTGTTCTTGATGATAAAATGTCTGGAAAGCATGTTTTCCCCCAAGTTGGGGTTTTATGACACTTCATCATTTAAAGGATCTTCTTGGGCAGCTTCTTCTATTCCTTGGCCCCTATATTCCCCCAGACTGGAATTTGTTTCTTAGGGCCTTTTTCTGGAAAATTCAGTTTTACCCCATCCTGATTCTGCCAATATGCTTTTTTTCCAGCACCTTGGGACTACTCACAATGGACTCAATTTCAACACAAGTTTATCCTACCAATAACATAAGGGAACATCACCGGATGGTATTTGATTATAAAATGAATTTCAATATGAAATATCTTTTTTTATTTTTAGCTTTTTATATATTTGCCTTTATGATCTTTTTATTATAATATTTTTTGTTTTTTTCCTTATGTTATTTGTCTCTTTTTTGAAAAGGGACTAAACCTATAAGTAGGTCCAAAAGTTTATCTTTTAGTTTCCACTACTTTTGTTCAGAAGTTCAGCTTTTATACTTAACCAGCTATAGTGGTTTAGTGGTTTTATTTTTAAGACTTAACCACCTGTCATGGTTCAGCGGTCCCCCTGTGACTTGACTAACACTAGGACTTAACCTATTATTGTAGTAGGATCAGTGGTCCCTCAGGAACATTGCAGCTCATTATTCACCTAGATCCAATACTTGAGATATTTAGTATATACCAAGTTCACTATACGACCAATCATGAGACTCTTAATCATATAGACATCAGTTGCCAACTTGGAAAACACCTCAAACGGACCTGACCACAAATCATCCATCTTATTTCTTCTTCCAAAACCATGGGTGTCACAATAGGCTACCCTATCCCCCACATAGTACTCTTGTATCACTGGTCAGTTCTTGTCACTATCGTCTTCACTTTAATTCTTTTCTTCAAGGTGGTATTGAACGCCTTCAATGGCAGTCCGATCATAATACTTGCCAGTTGGTTTAGGTATTGATTGGTACTTATCCCCAATACTGGTTCTAAGGCAGGATAGTAAATGGTGATAATGCTTCCCTTCATCTGAATAGTAAATTGAACAGCGTTTTTCCTGTTGCCATATGATGACTGATATTGTAGGTAAAGATAACTGAACTTAAGTAAGTTCCCCATGTGGAAGTTTTCCTTTAATTAATTTTCTTAGCATTGTGGCTAGCATTCCATTGACACATTACACCATTCTATTTGTTTCTAGATGATATGGAATAGATACCGCTCCTAAGATTACCAACAGTTTGTTCAGCCTCAGGATCACATAGGAGGTAATATTGGTTCCATTGTCACTCAATAAAACTTGTGGGCATCAATGCCAGTACACCACTTGGTCCAGGATGAATCTTGCCATGCTTGTAGCATCCACTTTGCTCAAGGCTTTCATTTTCAACCATATAGTCAGATGGTCTATTGCCACTATGAAGTACTTCGCTCCTCCTATAATAATCTCAGGGGTTGCATCACATCTACTGACACTATGTGCCGTGTGAACCAGGGCGTAATATCAGGTATTCTATTATATTCTTATGAGGCTTGTGGAGTTTAAATTCCACATAACAGGCCAGGTATTCAGATACATCATAGTTGATCAATTCCCATTAGTAGTACTGGCTAATATGATCCATGGTTTTTTCTTATGCTACCATGGCTGATGACTTTGTGAGCAGCTCAGATAATTTCCGCTTGTTCTGATGGCTTTGGGAATAAAAACCATTTTCTGTCAATCATTTTGTATAATTGTCTTCTTTTCATCTCAGTTTTTACCATCACTTTGTTTAGTGCACTTTGAATTTCTCATGGTTTGTTCCCAATACTGCCTTCAATCATCCTCTGGAATAACTCATCCACTTGATGATTGATAACTTGGACAGCAGGAATTCTTAACAATCCGTCAGCATTTTTATGTGCTGCTCTGGCCCAGAGTATTATCTCATAATCGTAGGCTTGTAATTTTAAAGCCCATTGGGCCAGTCACCCATCTGTTTCCTTCAGGTTATGGAGCCAGCGTAAAGATGAGTGGTTAGTTACCACTTTAAAGTGTGTTCCAAGAATATAAACTCAGAACTGCTTTCATTCATAGATTACCGCAAGGCATTTGCACTCTTTCATTGTATAATTTCATTCCACTGGCGTTAGTGTTCTGCTCACATAGGCCACCAGATGTTCTTTACCATCATCATCCACTTAATTAAAAATGGCAATGATCGCCATTAATAAAACATCATTTTGAATGATGAATTCTCAATCAAATTTTGGGTATTTTAAGACAGTACTGGTCATCAAATATCAGCTTAACTCATCAAACGATTATTGGGCCTCATCATTCCACATGAATCCTTCTTTTGGATCCTTCAATAGTGGAATAATGGCTCCGCAGTTCTGGAGAAATCCTTTATGAATCAGCAATAGTAGCTGATCATCCCAAGGAATATTTAGACATCCTAAATGCTCTTCCATATTGACATCCAATTGAATGTTGTAATCTTTTGCAGCTGAAGTTGCAACATGTTGGAGTTTATCACAAACCCCAAGTACTCAAGCTCTTTATATAAGAAATGACATTTCCTTGGCTTGATCTTCAAGTTTGTTGTCACCAGGCGCTTAAACACTTCTTCTAAGTGCTCTAAATGGTCTGTGAAGGTTCTGCTGAATACATTGATATCATCCAGAAATTTCAAGTTGCAGGATAACTCAAATCTCTGAGGATATAGTCCATTTCTCTCTGAAATGTCACCAAAGCGTTACACAATCCCTGAGGAATTTGGGTCAGCTGGTACATTCCCTGTGAGTAATTATCGCACATTTTTCTTGATCTTTCTTTGGCAAATCAATTTTCCAATATCACAAAAATCAATCCATTACTGAAACGTACTTGGCATCCTTTAGACAGTCAAGTTCATTGTCAATCCTCAGCAGTGGATAAGAATTCTTCTTGGTGATTTTGTTTAATTGATGATAAACAATCACTACTTAATTTGATCAGTCCTTCTTTTATACAATTAGGATTATAAACGCCCATGGACTCAATGATGGAATGAGGAGCCCATGCTCAACTAGCTTGCTGATTGCTTTTCTGATCACAGCTTCAGCAGCTCTAGACTGGTGGATAGGTCTCATCCTTATTAGCAGGTACTCCCCAGCGTTGACCTTATGGATCACGTTTTTCGCGCATCCTAGGTTGTGGTCATCTTGGAAAATATCTCTCAAATATTAGAAGTACATATTCTTGTTGATGCTTTGATAATTCAGCCAGCTGCTCTCAATTGACCAAAAAATTAATGCCTTCAGCAACATATTCCAGTAATCCCATCTCAGTTAACAATATGAATTTGTGTTATCTAATGATTTGCCATCAGGATTAAATGTAGAAACACAATGAGTTATTTTTTTCTCTATCTTCAAAAGTTTTTCTCTCAGATTAGCCAGTTGCACATTTAGTTCTCCATGTCCCGGCATAATAATCCCCAGAACTACCCATGGATTTTTTCTCAATTTCCTCCATAGGCTGATGACTTCTCCATATAATTGCTATAAGATCTCGGGCATCAATCCTGTGTTAATAATTATTTGTATTCCTGGTGGTATAGCGTTCATTTTTTCATTATCAAGGGTATCCCAGGATTTTCCAGAATATTCTTTGGCATTTCCCTCCATTTTCATCCAACCAATTTGTAATGGATGGGAATGATGCCATCATTGTAATTCAGGTTTACAATATGCTTTCTTTTTCAGTGATGGTTCTCCTTCCCACTGATACACCAAGGGTAGGGTTTGCCCCAAAATTTTCAGGGTATTCTCCTAGAAATCACATTTTACTTCATATTTTCTCAGGAATTCTGTCCTGATAAGTATGTCATAATTCTGATTGTCCAACACTATGGCATGAACTGATACCACAAGAGAACTAAGCTGGAGTGGCAGTGCACTGTAGGCTCCACAAAATTTAATAACTGGTCCAGCCATTCCATATTCCTTACGGTGTTCTAGATCCAGTGAAATCATCAAATGTTTCACCAATTTATTAAAAACGATATTGATGGGTGCTCCACTGTTGATTATTGCCCATATTCTCACTTGTTTGACCATGATACTTATAGGTACACTCAGAGTATTGTAATAAGGTATTTTCTGAGTGGATAGCAACATTATTCACTAAATTAAGAGTATAAATTAATTTTGCAAATAAATCAGAGAAAGATTCCTTAATCACTCTAATGTGGAGAGATACATTTTCCTCATCTAATCTCGCCTTAAATAATTCCTCCAGGTTCTTGGCAGATCTAATATTGTCCATTAGTTGATGATCATATGGCTGAGCCACTTCTTTCACAATTTTGGGGTCAATCCCTTTCACTTTGGCTTGAGTAATGGCGTCCACGTCCAAATTAAAAACCTGATAGAGTGGTTCAGTTGTTTCATCATCTATAAATAGATCATAATATCTATGTCTTTATTCAATATATTAAAAGGAACAGGCTTGTCTGTAGTGCCAGATTGTTCCTTTTATAGACCGCGGCCACTTTTCCTGATTCTTGACTGATTTCCTTCTCCTTTGCTTGGACTATAGTAACTTGCTCCTTGTGTTTCTTGATCCAACATTGAGCGGCTAAGTGTTAGGTCTCTCATATTAGTGGCAGCGGATCTGCGTCTTGTCCACTCATTTTTTGTACTTTAGTCTTGTTCCCCATCGTGACTCAATTTTGTTGCTCCTTATTTGCCTCAGCGAATTTGACAGTCTTTTGAGCTTGAGTCTGAATAATTTTGAAGACTCAGTTGAGTGCTTCAAAGATCGCTTCTAGCATTTTTAGATGATCCACCATCTAAGATGTGGACATCTGAGTCACTAGCGCTGCAGCCATTGTTTATTGCAAATTAATGATAGGGATGAAGCACCACTTAAATTGAGATTCATGCGTGAAAATCTGATAGCACTTTCACACCGCCCAGGATCTGTAATTTTTGGTATAGTTGGTCTACAAAGCTGCTAGAGTCTCATCTTTTCAAAATTGAATGCCCATAAATTATTGCTTGTGATTAGACATCCATGTAGGGCTTCCAAATTCTATCATAATGGCTTCCTTGGCCTCATTATAAGACCAATTGTCCCCATTCAGATGGGGTAACACCAGATTCTGACAACCAGTGTTCAAGCCGTTTAAGAACAGTCACTGCCTTTTATCAATCACTAAATCCATACATTGTCATTTTGAATAATTGGAAAAATGCAGGAGCATTTATCCCAATGGAACGTGGGTAATTTTGGTATGCTTTGAATTTTATCTGTGGCTCCACTAGCAGGGGATTCCAGCTCAGCGACTCAATTGACCATAGGATTAACTTCAGAGGTCATTTTCAAAATTTCTCTGAATGGCATAGGCATATTTCTGGGTGGTTTTATCTTCCCAACTGGAGTTTTGTGCATGTTGTCTCATCTTCTTCCGCCTCCATTTGCGCGTAATCACATTTGTGATTCTCCAGTTCCTATATGAATTTCAATAATTGCACTATAACTTTGTTAACCTGACATAAGTGTTCTTAATCCACTTATCACTTGGCCTTCTGAATAATACTTCTTTAATTAATTAACCATCCTTGTGCTTCAAGGAGTTGACCTTTCCATTGAGGTCTTTGATGATTTTTCCCACTTGCTTGACCTCTTCCTTGTCTTTTATCACCCATTACTCCAATGTAGTAAAATTGCATGTAATGCCAAGTTGAGCACGTTCTTATTGACAGTTTCCAGGTCTGTATAAAGAATTCATAGTTCATTCTTATAGGACATAAATAATATGAACTTCTTATTAAATCTGACATAAAACTCAATTTTCCCTGTAGCAATCACCAAATATTAAATTTACAGGAGCTGTTTAATCTTATAGAATAGCTCGCTTCAGCTACCTTAATTAACTGCTCAGGTTCCTTGTATGTGCGTTGTCTAAATTTTTGATAATTAATTATAATGGGCAGTAATAGTATGAAGACTATTACCTAGTAAACAGATAGCCAAGATGATTGTTGGGCTAACGCAAAACTAGTGCTTGTCCATATCTTGAATTTTTCTAGAATATCATTTGGGGCTTCTTCCCTTCTTCTGTAGAACTTAACCTAGAATTAGGTTGAGAGGTTTTTCTTCCTTCTCATCACACAGAGTCCATGGAGATAACAATAAGATAGGCAAAGGATCTCTTATCCTTCCAACTCTAGTCTCAAGAGCAAACAGTCTAAATCATTAAGTAATTTAATTGAAAGTATCTGCATTGGTAAATATTTATCTTTATCTGCTTTATTTAGAAAAAAAAAACAAGTTAATTTATAAGTGAATTTGGTGCTCAACTCTTCCGTCAGTGCCCCAATTGGAATTGGCGGCCGTCACCAATGAATTAACCCTTCAGGTCGCATTAATGATAATCTTCCTCGTCAGTTTTAGGCATACTATCCAGCTAACCACATTGCGACCTCTTCTGGTTTGAATTGAAGAACATGTCCCAAAGCCTTCTCTCAACCCCATAAAGTCACCCTTTTTAGGTAACAACCTGCTTAGTTAATGGGACTCTTACCCATAAACAGCAGGCTGTGATCCCTAAAAGGATAACTCACAATTTGCTTTATCACAGTTGGCATCACTCACCCAGCAACTCACAAACCCCTTAGTTATTTGGTTCCCAATTCTTATTGACTCCTACAAGTTAATTAAGTTATAAATGACAACATTGAAAACCTAATAACTTGTTTATTGTTTAGGATCATCCTGGCAAAACATTAACAATCTGGCGGATCAAAACCTGGCAAAGTACTAGATATTCATTCAGGATAATGCTCCAAACAATAGTTATCATATATAAATCGATAACTCTACATCCATTAGTGGGGTGAATCCCCTAGTGGACAAGCAGATTATTATAAATGATTAAACTGGGTAATGTGGGCATATAGAAATATTAACACAGGGAAAGACAGATGAAGGTAAGTGAGTCATGAAAAGATGTTCTAAAGACACCTGGCATGTCAACAGGAACCTACATTAGAAGATAGAAAACAGTTGGTTCCCCTCCATTTGGCCTAGTGATTGAATGGAGTTGGTGATGAAGGCCATAAGTACGTGGTCCATGGAAGATTTTTAGAAAACTCTGGTATCCCTAAAAGAGAGATTCTACTGGGAGTAAATGTCTAACAAAGTGAACAAGCTTTAGAGTTGTGCATACCCTGTGCAAGTTTCTGCCCGCTGGAGAAGTGATTTGAGTTTACGCTGATCCCCCCTACAGCACCCCTTCATCAATGTATCAAATGACGTGGTGGGACCTCTACCAACTGCCTCTACTAAAAAAGTTTATCTTAGTTGTGATCAACCACTTCACAAAGTGGGTCAAGGCCTCTGAAGGCAAAACATGTACTGCAAACTCCACCACTTGCTTCCTTTAAAATCAAGTTATCATAAGGCATGGTTGCCCTCAAGTTTTACTTTCAGACAATGGAAATAATTTCATCTCAGGCGAGGTAAGAAAGTTAATGACTTAGTGTGAGTGAAGCAGCAGTTCATTACCCCATACACACCATCCTTAAAAGGAAGTGTTGAGTGGGTCAATGGAACCTTAGGTTGGTTTTAGAAAGAAAATGGCTCTCAATTACAAATTAAAATGAAATTAGTTACTGCCCTCAGCGTTGTTGGCTTAATTATTGAGCCACCATCATGTGATTGAAATTTCACCTTTCAAAGCCTTGTATGGGCAAGAGGCAGCCTCGCTAAACCTACTGGCACTAATCATCACAGAAAACTGGAAGTACTTGATACCTGGATACTATCAGCGGGAGTTATCTGACAAACTCATCAAAATATAATTAAAATCTTCAAACATTATAAAGCGACTATCCCTCAAAGTCAACGGGTGAGTAAGAGATGTACTAGGCTACCAGAGTGCAGCCTAGGGGTAAGATTTTGTTTTATCATCTATGGGGAACACATCCAGAGAAGTTACAGGTCAGTTGGGCTGGTCGTGCTACTGTCTTGATGAGGAGAGGAACCAAATGCTCTATCAAGGATGACAATTTTAACATTGTATTTAGTAGAATATACACACAGCACCTTAGATCATTCCCCTGGTCTCATCTTGTGAGGGGATGTTTTATGGGTAAGACTGCAAACGGATCAGAAGATCATTCCTCAACTGCCAGAAGGAGCATTCACCCTCAAAATGGCTGAGATGCAGGCAACCTCTCCACCGCGGATGGAAATAAATGAGCTTCTTTTTTAGATTTGGGCAAGACAAGCACTTTTCCCCACCATCAGGTGATGTTGTGCAAAATATTTTGTCTTTATGCTTCAGTAGATTTATTTATTGAAAACAACAACGTTGCCCATGGTCAATATGAAATCAACTATTTTATACCTTTAGGGGACCAAATTAATTTTTTAATTTGTTGATGACAAAATGATGACAAAATGATGACTTGACCAAATTACCCTGATGGGAACAATTGAGGCTCAAGGGTGACTATTACCAAATCTAGAATGCAATTAATTTCAAGAGTCACTCAAAAACATGATGCGAGGCGCATCAAAGAAGCGCCATTGCTCAAACCTGAAGTCAACATTCATATTACCAGATTTTGTAATGAAACAATATCTAAAGAAATGCAACCGCCCATAACTCAGAAGTGGGACAGATGAAAGGGCCTATGTACATCAAGGTATAGAGTAATCGTCACAAGAAGGATCATGCAGGTACAAAAATTAGCTTAAATGGACAAAGCAACAAAAGTAGCAGTTAAAAACCGTCTCAATAGGGGATCCTGAAAATCCATATTTACTACCAAAATTCTTACTTACTTTACACTATTCATTAATTTTATCCTAATTTTCATTGGAAGTATAAAGTACTTCCCTTTTTACATTAATAAAAAACCTCTTTACAGAAACCCAGCTTTATCCTTTTTATTTCACTTATTGTGGCTTATGTAACTAATCAACAGTAGCCAGTCTGGTATTAGCCAGTGAGCAGAATACAGAAACTTGTCTGAGATCTGCTCTGTTTGAACGAGAACACTTTATACCGCAGATACCTTGGAGCTAAGCTGCTAAAGAGAGGTTGTATTGGCTTTCGTTGAGTCTGAGGGCCACATAAAAAAACATGTCAAAGAGTGTCAACCATAGATTTGACAAAAGTGCAACCAGTTTATCAAAGAGATTGATGCTACAACATGTAGCATCAGAGGAGAATTTACTCTATGAGGATGATGGTGATTTAAGCAAAGATTTTCTGGTGCCTAATCTGTGCGGAGTAGACCCCCTGGCAGCAAGTTATCATCACAATTTAATCGAGTGGGGTTGGTGAGCTGACTCCTGGCAAGCCAGAAATTGTTTGACATCTAGCGTGTTAAGCCTAAGGCCATGGCGAGTAAGGACGGTCCTACTTAGCATTGAATGGTTTTATCACACCCAAAAACTATTTGGGTGGGCTCACCTTTACTGGCAGCAAAGAGAGAACTTGGGCAAGTGATTTCAAGTCTGAGGTCGTTTTGAACAATTTATTTCATTATTATCACCTTGCTCTCAATTTTAAGACTAAAATTTTTGGTAATGCCTTCTGAAAAGGTGGGGTACTGCAACTTCACTGTTGGTGATGGCTTTCAGACACCACAACCTCCTGACACACCCCATTGATTTTCTCCACCAATTCCCTGGTGGTGAGAAGAGAGTGAAAGGGGACAACCTTCAGGGGGTTGGCCTTCATTCACCTCTCATCAGTTACATGGGCTAAATTTCCCTGGTTAGTGAGGGGTGAGCATCCTTTTTTTGGCCACCTTGTTTGTTCTGAATGGATGTTCCTCACTATTGAGACGCAGGGGTTGCTCCCCAAAACTTACACTGCGTCTCATAATTGTTGGAAGCTTTTTAAGCATTTTTTACTTTATCCACATCGTCTTTCACTTCATTCCAGCAGCAGTCAAGGGTTGTGTTTTTTCTTTATGAACTTTTGGAGCTGTTTCCTTGGATTTTCAGCTGCTGACTCAGATTCCAAGGTTGCATTAATTTGCTCTGACCAACTTTGGCGGTTATTGGTGAACTTGATAAACGCATGCATATCTTCCATCTTCTCATCTAGTGCCTCCAAGGTGAGGTTGGGGTTGATAGGATAACCATTTTTGGAGGACGCCACATCCTTGAGCTATTTGCTCCATATGCTTATGTAAAGCCTCAATCTTCCACAGTATCTTGCTTATCTAAGAATTTTCAGCATCCTCACTGCATGAGATAGTGGATAAATGGAACAGGCGGCCTTTTAGGACCCTGAGGTCTGTTAAAACCATTCTCTTCATAAGATCCTTGAGGCCATGGAGGCCTTTGAGGCCTTCTGTCCCTTGCGTTCCTGTTATTATGGATAGTTCCTGGAAATTTTGCTTCAATCCATCAATCAATGTCTCCACTTGGATCAAGCGATGCATCCAGGTGATTTGAGATTCTGGAGTTTCCCAGAGTATTTGAAAGATTTTTATTGTATAGATTCACATACATTAGTCATGACATGTTGTAGACAATAAGTTAATTAGTTGTCCATGTAGCCTGTAATCCTAGAGTCAAATAGAGCAATTTGGTTTTAAGCATCATAGATGAGGCATCAGATATCTTGGATTGTCTCATAGTTACCTTGGACAAATACTGATACAACTTCACAGAAACTGACAAGGTTGGGGTTGAGGTTTTGCATTAATTCCTAATAATGTATCACATCCTGATAGTGCAGTCCTACTATATGGAGGAGGATATGTAGGGCTGGATATACAAAGAGGTTAAGGTAGGTTTCGGGATTTCACTGAATTCTCTTGTCCTCATAGATTCTACCCCATCAATTCCCCTGGCTTCATTGGAAGGAGAGCTTAATTTATCTCAATCTATCAACGTTAATAAGAATGATCACTTCATCCTGTTCAATTAATTGAAGATTCAATTGCAAGATGATTAATTAGCACTGATAGATTATGAACCAAATCAAAACCTATAAATATCCATCCTTTTGTCAATAAAGAATTAGGTCAATTTTTGACCTATTTTTACTTTAGTTTATCGCTTTTTTGGAGAATCCACTAAAAGTAACTTCAAGAGAAAACCTGCCCCATAGAAAGTGTAATTCAAAACTTCCAGAGTGGTGCTCACTACAGGGGCTACTCTGAGTTACGCACTGTGAACACGTCTGTCACTACTATGGATTCTCAATTTTCGCCTGAAGAAGCTCAAAAGCAGGAGCAAGGCAGTATTTTATGATGGGTCCGTTCAACTAGAAACGAAACTCCAAGACTACCGTCCACTTTGAAATTCTGTGCCAATTTAGAGTCTTATAATCCTAATATAAGCTTTACAGAGAACTTTCAAATCCCTCCTGAGGTTTTATGAAATATTATTAATCAAATTCTGGAGGGAGCCTTAATTCCTGAAATCAGTTCCACCCAATCTCATTCTAATGCTGTATCCTCTATCTTAAGAGAAGCGTTGCAAATCTCCCAAATGCCAGGAATTAGCACCAAGCAA
>JAKSZP010013870.1:0-36281 GCA_022478985.1 Massospora cicadina | reverse complement strand
GTGTGGTAATTATTTGTTAATTTGCACCCAATCATCAATGAGTAAAATCTTCTCACCTCGGAGGTGATCAGACCCATGTGGTAACAAACACCTCAAATTCAGCTGAGAAGTTGGAGCAATCCTATTATCAGTTCTTACCTTATTAAGCCAATTTTGGTTATAAATTATTTTTTCCCGATAGATAGGGTTCCACCAAGGATCCGCCAAGGTCTTTTCACCGTTGGTACTCATATCATTGATAACCACAATATTATTCAAAGATCAGACAGGTTTTGGGCCAATCATGGTAGCAGATTTAGGGCATTCTTACCTCCAACATTATTTTTAAAAGTCAAGAAGGAGAATGTCCAACATGTGGCCATTGGTCAGTATCTGGGTTAATCCAGCAATACATAACTCCCATGACTAAAATGGTTGCTGGAAGATGGAGTTCTTTTTAGAGCTGTTAAAAACTCTTGTCAGTCCATTGCACAGTTTGGTAAATACTCATTGGCTATTGTATGCAATTCTTTGTGCCATGAGAAGGTGATGGCTAGTATGCAGCTATCCAGGAACAAATTTTTAATAATGAATTTAAATTTTTGGTTCATGTGTATGATCACCACACAGTTTTGTGATCAAAACTATATTGTTGGGAGGAGCATTTTTTCATATGCCACTTCCTTTCCATGTGGACAGTGGGTTTCCTGCACTGCTAGGATATTCACAGGTGGGTTTTTTAGGAGACTCAACTTCTTGGCCCAGGACATTAAGGCCTTAACCGCTATGTTCAGCATCCCTGTCTCTGCTGAGATTCCTGATGCGCCTCAGGAGCGGTTAGCAGGGCCCCTAGCCATACTCCCTTGCCCGCATTACTTTCCATCGCACCTCTGCTGCAGAGAGAATAACTATGAGTAGGAGTTGGGGTATACTCTGCCCCTTTCATTACCGCTGTTTTTGCTCCTCTCTTGCCTTTGTTGCTTTTTCAATTTGTCATTATGGTACACTTGTGTGCTCTTATTGGCCACATTTTTATTTTGCACATTCCATTGTTAATTTTCGCTCCTGATTGGGTTGTGCACCGCGGCTTCAGGGTGTGTGCTGAACCCCTGTTTTGCCACATTTGATTCCAAATCAGGTTCCAACAACTCCATTCTATTTTGACTGGTTGTTTGTTTTTACGCATGATTTGATTGGCTCATTGTTTCAGGCTCATCCATGAATTCCAGGATCTGTTCTGGTGAATAGATAATTCTGCCGTTTCCTTTGCCTTGGCCATGGCCAACTTGCAAGCTTGTTTGGCCATTTTTTGTTCTTTTGAAGAAATTGGGTCAATTATCTTGTATTTCCCATGTTCTACCCAGTTGAATGCCTGTGTGGTATCTGTGATATTGGCGTATTCAGAGTCATCTTCGCCCATATCTTCCTCACAGAGTTCCATTTCTATAAGGCCTTCTTTTACAGGACAATCATGGATCTTGTACCCAAAGGCCTAGCAGTGGTTGCATATGGGGGGCATGCTCTCCACTTTTGCATGGAAAAGTTGGGATTTTTTCCCATCAATAGTGAAGGATACAATGTGGGAAATTTTTGTATTATCCTCCTTTATCTAATAGTTCAGGGAAATAATGGCGATTGCCTTCCCAGTGCTAAGGGTTGGCATCAGCTGAAATCTTTGTATTTCAAATTGTTTAATTTCTCAATAGGCTTCCAAGCCTTCCCAGAGATGCCGTTTGACTACTGTGCGCGCCACTGTAGTCAGAAGGTAATAAAAATCATGAATATATCTTTAAATTCTGTCTGACATGTGCATTTAGTTGATACCAAGTGCTGACTGTTAGGAAGATTGAATACTACTCTGACCATGGCTGCTTCATTTGCTTCTTCTGCTGTTTCAAACCCAAGATCTACCCAATTTTTTCAGAAAGTATGGGTTGTTAAGTACACCACACGCAGGAAAAATTCAAGTTAGACTTGCCAAACTTTTTCCACATTCTCAGTGTCTCTATGCCTAAGAATACACATATCCTGTGTTCCACTGATGACAGTGGTTGCGAGTGGGATACTTCAATGTAGCTGCAGTATTCTACTAAAATATTAACAAAACCCGTGGGGTGCGACACCTCATGTTTTTTTACTGGTATTTTAGTTTGCTTCTGTGCGCTATGTACCTTTGGGTGGTGCAGATCCAGGTCTGCTCCTCTTAACCACATTTGCCCAATTCTTTAATTTATTAATTGTGCTCATCTCACCTGGGTTTGATTATCAAATTGTACTGTTTGAATCAAATTGTATTACTAAAAGTGATAGTTTTTAAAGAAAAGCTTCTCTTATATATTTTGATGCCAAGGAAAAGATGTTATTATGGGCTTGCCTCAAGTGTTTTTAGTAATATGACACTGTAGCTCTTCGTGATGCACTTCCAATAGTTGTACCAAATGGAACATTGCAGAGTATGAAAATTTTGGATGTATTTTACCAGATTAGTGAGTTGACTGTAGTATCCAGGAGAACTCTGGTTTTGTATAGGAACATCAGCAATCCTTAATAGATGAACCTTTATAAGATCTTTACCCCAGGTTTTCGGTTATTGTGGGAGTTAAATATCTAATGACTTCTGAAGAGGATTAGGTAATCCATGTATTATGGTAATACAAAGTGGCATAATTATCCATCTTTGAATGAATATAAGGAAGACTGTCCATCCTGTCATTGTCTTTGCCATTCACATACTTGACCCATCTTTTTAACTTTAAAAAGTGGATGCTTCTTTCATCTCTAATTGATAATTGTAGTAAATTGTAGAATGCAGGGCCCATATAGTAAGCATTACTCTAGAGACCAAATAATTGTTCTTCTCGAAGGTGTTTAACATCTGAATTTCCACAATGACAGCCACAAAATTTGTAAACTTGATAAAGTTATGAGAATAAGGACCAAAAGTAATTACTAGATTTTATTATATACAAATAAAAATGTATAGATAACAAGAAAGTTTTATTAAATTATAATTAGGGTATATACGCCATCTAGTAAAAGAATATTATAGAACATACCCAAGACAGATAATTTGATCACGCAATACCTGATATAACGTTTACCTTAATTAACTAAGGGGAAATGCACATGGAGACAGACAAAAACACTCTTCTTCCAATGTTTTGTTGATTCAATAAAATCAAGTCCCTTTGGATCCAACACTTTTTTGGATAATGGATATCAAACTATTAAATTATTAAGTTGATCCACTAAATCTGGCAATATGTTTTGCTTTCTTTAATGCCTTGATCAAACTCCAAATTCTTATTCCAGTTGATGCTTTCCTGATCCTTGTTTTAAGCATCTAGAAAAGAGAGAAAAGACAAAGATTTCAAATTTCTTTTCATAGAATCTAAAATTTTCAGTTTTAAAACTTAGAAATCTTTGGCTAATCATATGATTTATTAATATCTTTGTTTTAAAATAATTAATTAAACTCACCCAAACATGTCTAAAGTGATTTTGTTTTATTAGATTTGACTAAATATTTTTTAATTGTAAAAAAATATCTAAACATCTAAGCACATTTAAGTTCTATAAAAGTGGTCATTTTTCCTTAAAGTAACAAAATTATACTTTAGTTTGTATAACTTTTCTCTCTCGTTGCAATCACTTTTGCAACCTATTCAATTCAAGTCTGAATCTAGTTTGATAATCTCACAGAGGAGATTAGTCTGCGCCCATGTCAGGGAGCAGTTGGGCAAGTAAGGTAAGAGGAGCAGGTGGTAGGCCCGCGGCCTCAAACGTTTTAAAATGCCCCAGAGAAACTGGCGGAATAGAATTTTTTTAAAAAACTGGCAGTCACTATTTCCCCAGAAATCCTCACTTGGCAAGCACGATGCAACCAGTACATCAACACGCTGCACTCCCAGCCACTCTCATCGGTGGAATATGGAGTCTGCGTGTTTCTGGACATCCAACAAACAGCTTTATGGGAAATATTTTTTGGGGATGTGCACACTTTTTTCCTGACCACGGTGTATGTCACACCTCACTCCATGTCATGCAGTTGGCTGGACCTAGGTTTTGAAAACAAGGAGGCAGCAGACGAGGCTGCTGCGGTGCGCGTAGTGATTGACCTCCTAAAAGGGCAATGGGTCATTGAAACCAAATGCACCAGATGGACAAAATACAACCAAATTTTCCTCACGTTTGACTTTTTGCCTACTATGATAAAACGTGCCATTTTGGAGTAGCACCTGAAAGATGGTCTCACCGTTTATGGCTTATACAATCTTTTGATTTGCAACGTTTTACGCTTATGCCACACCTGTGTACCAGCAAAGCCATCGCAGTTCTGACCCCAACTGAGGAGATCGCAAAGGACCTAACCCAGATCCCACACTCCACATATATCGAAATTGAAGGGCATACCACCCACCCTTTCTGGGTAACCATGGACAGCGCGCCCCCCATCTGCACCCACTGTGATGCATTCAGCCATAAGGCACACGCATGCCCCACCAAGGAGGGCATCACATTCCAAGAGCACCCCTCGGCAGCCATGGCCAGCGGAGAGGCACACTATGAACCAACTGCAAGCACCAAAGAGGCTTTCCCGTGGGGAGCACAAGGTTGCTACCAACTGGTAAAACCTATTTCCCCATAAGAGCAGTAGAAGGCCAAGCAGGCCTGCAGGGCCGCGGCCAAGGAAGCGGCCAAAGTCACCACTGCTATCCCACACTCCCAACGCCAGGAGGACATTGAAACCTTCGCGGCAGAAGCAACTCAGAAAAATCAACTAATCAGATTTGGAAGCCCATGCCAATTGGGCCACCCAATATGAGGATCTGATAGGTGACTCAATTTCATCCGATCTTTGCAACCAAGCTCCAGTCAAAACCAACTTGGTTTCCAACCTACCTGAAAATTTTTTTTGACCTGCTCAATGGTGCACTGAACTCATCCGCACCACAAAAAATTCGTCTGATGTCAGGGAAACAAAAAGTGAAGGCAAAAGCCAACACAAACCTTTCTGCAAAAATCAACAAAACTACTGATAGTGTTGCTGCAAACATCCATGCTGCCGTGAAGGCCCATGGGGATCTAGAGGAGGCTAGTGGGCCTGGGTGCCCACCCCCTTGCACCTAAGGTGCGATGGGGGAAACCTTCACTTTTGGGACGTTGAATATTGCCGGACTCATTGCCTCACCATCCCAGGCTAGGAAACTGAGTTTTTTACAACAAAATTTACCTGTGGATATCCTGGCCATCCAGGAGTCCCACTGTCTGCGAGGTTCTGAGGATGCTTGGAAAACCATGCTCCTCCCATCCCTATCCTTTTGGTCAGAGCACTGTGGGGTGCTAGTTCAGAAAACAATTTTTCAAATTTTCATCATTGGAATCCTTCCTCAATGGCCAAGTCCTTGTTGTCACTTTCTCGTGGGCTGATGTGGCACATGCAATCATCAACATCTATGCCCCAACCTGTGCATGAGAACGCCAGGAATTTTTCTCATCAGTCAAATCCCTCCCGTTACTCCCAGACCCTTTCATAGTCAGCAACATGAACTGTTGCTAAACACACCAACGGACTGTTGGCCTTCCCCCTCCCACACCCCCCAGGTTCACGTAGAACTTCACGTTCTAAAGGCCACCCTTGGGTTAATGGATGCATTGCCGCGGCGAGCCCCGCTGCTCAAAAACATGATGTGCCCCCACATCCACAACGGCCAATTAAGGTCCATGTCCCGCATTGACCTTATCCTTACGCTGGCGAAATTCCAACCCCACATTTCCCACTTCAAAACAACAAAAATTGAATTCTCCGACCACCAACTGGTCTCAATAACCTACCACCTACCTGTCACAGTGGCTAAGGCCCCACATTGGTGCAAACTCCACCACCAAACTTGCATCGCCAGGACTTTCCATTTGGGTGGAAACAGCAACTTTGGTAAAAGAGTTTGTTGCACCATTTTGTGCGGACCCCATCTCCACATGGGCAGCCTTCAAAGAGGATACCATTCGCCACTCTCACCACCTCTCCTCCAGATGCTCACGAGCCACATTGGCTGTCATTTCGCGTGCTCTGGCAGAGTTGGCAAACCTGGAGTCCAACATCCCAGCTACAGGATACAGCCCTGAATGGGGCTGGAAGTGGGCGGAGGCAGCCGCCCATCTCAACGCGTTTGAAAGGCAACACAAACATCAGGTTTGTGCTCAGTACAGAGCCAAACGCATTACAGAGGGCGACAAGTGCACCACATATTTTTATATTTTTTTTGCACCATGCCAGAGTGTGGCCTGCACACAGGTGCGAACATTGGATGATTCCATTGCAGATATGCCAGCCAAAGTGGCAATTGAAACACAAAAGTATTACTCTGAGTTATACCTATCTGATCCAATTCAGCTGGCTGAAGTGACGGAATTTCTTAACCAAGCCCACATCTGCACTGTTTCCCGATACCCAGAAATAATTAATTTGATTACTCTGAACAGATTATGGACAGCCATCCGCGGTGCACCAAACTGGAAATGCCCAGGCCCAGATGGCATTCCATATGAATTCTATAAAAAGTACTTCAAATATATATCCCCATTACTGCTTGCCTCACTTAACCAGAGCCTTCTGGAAACGCGCCTCCTACCAGGAGGACAAGAGGCCTTCACCATCACACTCTTCAAGAAAGGGGACAAGCTAGACTTAGCCAACTGGCGCCCCATTTCTTTAACTAACACAAATACAAAAAATTTAACAAAAATCATGGCTAACCATTTAGGGATTGTAGCATCTGCCACCATCTCCCCAGAACAATTCAGTTTCATACCAAGAAGGTCGATTTGGGACAACGTGCACTCTGTGGCTAACGCATGCCAGTCCACAGACTCTTGGGCACTTGTATTCTTAGACCAGAAGAAGGCCTATGATAGAGTAAACTGGGAATACCTCAGGGCCTGCCTCCATCAATTCCGCCTACCCCCTCGCTTCATCAACTGGATGATGCTGCTCACGGAATCTGCAACAATGGTAGTACGTGGCCCTGGCTTCCTAACGGAAGTAGTCCGCCCTCAAAGGGGCTTGCGACAAGGAGACCCCCTTAGCCCACTCTTATACAACTTCAGCCTTGACCCACTACTTCGAAACGTGAATGCCCAACTCACTGGGATCCATGTGCCAGGTCAAGCCCTAGTCAAGATGATGGATTTGCAGATGACTGTGTGGTTGGGGTGTCTAATAATAAAGATGCACGCGCACTTGAAGCTCTCATCCAGGAGTACTCCCGGGTAAGTAATGCTGCACTAAATGCTTCCAAAACCGAAATCATCCTCTTTGGCCGGTCTCAAAACTGCTGGGCCCCAGCAATTAGTTCCCAACCCGGCCCATCTGCTAGCCCGCGTCCACGCCTTACTAACTCAAAACACACCGCCCCACTGGTGCTCCCCTTCATGCCACGCCCTAACATAGGGCCAGTCTGCCATCTGGGCGTGTGGGTGGAGGCAGGCAGGTACGCATCAGCAGTAATGGAGAGTTGTATTCTAGATAACGTAAAGAAGCGCATCGCCTCCCTCAGAGCCCACTCTACTTCCCTTACTGGCAGGGTTTTTTTAGCCAACTCTATGCTCCTCTCCAAAGTCTGATTTGGAGCCCACGCCATCCCCTTCTCCCCAAGCTTTTTCAAATCCTTGTATGCTTTACTGCAAGGATGGCTTTGGTCAGGCCACCCTCCACCAATATGGCTAGAGGTCATGTTTCGCCCTCATCATCATGGAGGCATGGGCTTGCTTGACTTCAAAGCCCATGCTGACAAGATCCTGAGCACCTGGATTGCGGCTGTCACCGCCCCTACGCTCCCCTCCCAACACTGGTCCCAAAAGGCCCACTCCAATTTCTCCCACGCCTTGGGCCTCAACAATCCATTGAACCCTCACTCCCTGATGAAATACCTGGCTTCACATCCATCAGCCACAGGTCCTCAAGGGACTAAAACCCACTACAAACGAATCCTCCTCTCCATGCGGAGCACTGAGTGGAGAATTCGTATTAGTGGATGTACATCCCAGAGAGGCCGCCCCTCTCCTCAATTCACACAAGAGGTACAGGGGCTACCCATTCAAGATGGCGTGATCCCCACACGGCCCCATGTCCTATCCATGGTGGACTACCTGGACTTGATGGACATCCCTTACTCCATTGAGACCCGAAAACTATCTGGAAATACGCACACCATCCTCTGTTGCAGCCTCAAATCCGCTCCCATTTGTGGCGCTACCTGAGGCAGGTGTGCCATATGGCTGAGCGCTCTAACGCTTTACACTCATCCTGCGTCGTGTGTGGCCAGTATGGAACGCTGTTCCACCGCCTAGAGAAGTGTCCTACCTCTAAAGTGATATGGCGCGAAGTTCAACTTCTGCTGGGCCAGGATCAAACACATCCCTTCAGTCTGTCAAGAGATATGTTTGCTTTATCAATGGCCTCCCCCTTCCACCCTCCCTCCATGCTCTGGTGGTTGCAATCGCCATGTGGACTATCCACACGATTATCTTGGATGCCATTGCAGGCTCCACGCCCACCCTCCCAGAAGCTGCCCACAGATTCCGGTCTCATTTGGTGGACCACTTTCAGGTGTGGATGTATGGATACCTCCCACCGCGTCGCTGATAGCTGGTCTCCTCCTGGTTCCCAGTTTGGTTCACCAAATCAGACCCCTTCCTCCACACGTTTTCAGTTGTGGCTACAGCCCCTTCACACGTTCCCTCCATCTCCCCATAAGTGGCATTCCCGCGGCAACAAGAGATAGCATCGCTTCTCTGGGGTGCCTTCCCTGTTACTAATTTTTGTCTCTTTCAGGTCAAATTTGGAAGTGTCCGTCCCATGGTCAGCCTTCCTCGCAATAAATTAAAATATATTTTAGTTTATGAGGGGAGAACTTTGGAGTTTGTCTTCTACTTTCCCACAATTATCATTAAAACTATATATATGCTTTGTGATATTATACACCTGGATATTCTTTAGATGAAAAACATCTAGATGTCCAACGCTCAATAATAATTTGCACCAAAGAGAACCATGAAGATTAAAGTAACAGAATAATAAGGGACTGCAATTTTAGAAGGGTATCATGTTCTCATGGTAGTTATAAAGCCTACCCATGACTAAGGCGACAAACCATGAGCCCCATACAACTATCAATACTAAATACTATGATATGCTTTTTTCTAAGATAATAAAACCTGCTTTCAAGAGATAAGATTTTAATTTGTGTGTATTTTACACGATCACTGTTTTTATAAGTCTCATGCTATTTGTGTGTAAAAATCCTGTGCATCTGAACTGTAACGCCAATGCAACTATTAAAAACTTGTGCTCAGTGCTAAATGGTAACTTTTTGACTTTTCATATTATAAAAATTTCACATCGGCTAAGAATTGCTTTCAAAAATCATTTGTCTTTTAAAGTTTAGCTTTATTAATAAGATTTAAAAATTAATTGCAAAAATAGCGGAAATAACCACAGAGAACCCTATGACTCAAATAAATGATTCAGTTATACCCAAGCCTTAAAACCCATAATTAACCACCTCAGTTTCAACCAGGGTCATCTGTTTCTAGGAATCAGCTGAAAAATCTGGCACCGCCTGTAAGTCCTAAGGCTCAGCCCCCCTCCAAGTCTATGATCAGCACTCCTTCAGGGGCAAGAGTTGCCTCAAGACCCCATTTACCCACTGAGTCTGATGAGTGACTTGGCACATGTGGTGGGTGAGCAATAGATTACATCCTTGTTTCCTAAGGAGCCTTCCTCTCTGCTCATTTTCTTCTTCTCCTTACTAGAAATAAAAAGGTCTAGCAGGAATTTAGTTTAGTCAAATTTCATCATCAGTGCCCTAGGTCTCATCCCACCTATAGCTCAGATACTCATAATATTAAAAAAGATGCATGTCAAAAAAATTAATCAGATAAATTACTCCAATGATATAATGAAATTTGGGGTGAAATGGCCAATTCCAGCGTAATGGCTCATTGACTGAATTTTGTAGTGTTTTAAGTGATCTTCGGGTAGTTGCTCCCCAAATCGGGTTGAGCCAAATCCAAGTAAACCGCCAATATTGGAATTTAGGATCAAGTGGGGCCAATTGATGGCCCAAATTGATATTATAATTACTGATGACTAGTAGCCAAGGATGATCCATCTATATAATTTAAGTAATGTCAGCAGATTATATGGATCCTAGTTCAAGGTGGCCAATGTTGTTTCCAGCGCCTCATATCTAGTAATCAATATCACCTGAATAAAGAAATTACTCAAATGACTGACTAGGTGAGTCAAAATGTGTTGTCAGCGAGAAGCTGAGATATCCCAAGTCAAGCAACTGAAGAGGTTTCTAGTTCTCAATAATTAATTGAAGCAGAGACCATCTAGTACTAAAAAAATTAATTGAAGCAAATTTTATATTAATTTATAATATAATTTATATGGCTCACCACTGACTAAAGGCTGAGGATGAGCTAAACTAATATTTGGACATTGGGAAGGATGGGGTGAGAGGGTAAATGCCAGTGAAGAGAGAAGTTCAGCGGAATAGAGAGATTGGTTGGTTGTAAGGTCCAGAGACGAGCTGAAAAGTTGGCAATGGGCGCAGTAGCCATTTGTTTATATAGATACCTGGCGCTTCCCTTCCAATAAAGATCATACTTTGCCTAATCTAACTTTATTTATTAGTTTATGATATTCTTGTTGGTTGGTGGTTAAACTAGGAGATCCTCAAATGGTGTGGGTGACATGACAAGGGTCAGCCGGCGCTGCTGGCCCCTTCAACTAAGGCAAAATGGCAAGGGTTGGCCAGTTTTCATACTGGGTGGGTTGCTGACCAGCAGAGCCCGCTGTCACCAGAAAAGCGATTTTATGATATTGCTAAATTCTCCCTGAACATTAAAAGAAACTAAATGAGTCTAACAAGTCAGATCAGGTTTTATAAGTAAAATGGATTGCGGATTAACACTCTGGACCATGCAATAAACCCCTGAGATCATTTTGAAGAACCTTACAGTCAATACTAATTCAGAGAAAATGTCTTATTAATCTGAACTCTTCATCATAACTGAACCTGAATTCAAGCTTTTTTAAAAGTTTCAAAACAGTTCAAAAAAATCTGGGAAAACTTTCCTGAACAATATGGGCTCTTCAACAGTCCATGATCCTGAAATTGGAAACTTTTTAAAAAGTTTTTATCATTTAAAAAGCTCTCCATCATCTTTAGCATCCCCTTTGGCACAACAATCAGTTATGATCCATGGGTCTTGGGCCAAGTTCAGCGCTTTGGGCTCATCCCTAGTCATCCCCTTTTTTATAAGGCAAAAGCTCTTACAGGGTCTGTTACCTGTCATTCTCTTATTTGAAATTCTTTAAGATAAACCTATTGGTTCCCAAGTTTGTGTTTATTGATTAAACCTTTTTCACTAGATCAAAATTTTTCTGGAAGCGAATCCAGAGAAGCACAGTGCCATTTTCATAGTATTGCTAATGATCATCAATTGGATGCTCTGATACATTAATTTAATTTTTCTTGTACCATTAAAAAGTTCTAAGACTTTTGCCCTGAAAATTACCATTGATCTGCGATCATTTCATGCAACCATTGACTTATATGCGCTAAAACAATATACTGCTGGCTTGGCGCAATCCAACCACCATGTTTCCTCTCATTATATCAACTCTGGATCATCTCTTACAAACAAGGAGCACCTGGGGCCCAATATAATTGGTTTCCAAATATCTAGGCTCTCAAGAGCATTCCCTTAGGTGGCTTCCACTCCTGGCCTTGTAGATGATTTGATCCAAAGCAATAAATTACTACCAACTCTTTACCTTTCTTGAGTAAGTCCAGCAATTTGTTAACCAATCCTGGAGCCCAACATGAACACAATTACTTAATTTGATTTTGATTGGAAATTTCTTGGCTCAAATCATAATTTCTTATTCAAGTGAGCCTAATAAATTATTTACGGTCTGAACATTAACCAAAAAGTATTATGATTCATTACCCAAAGGCTAGCAACTGTAAAGCCTGGAAAAGCTGTCATCCTCCCTGCCTCCCTCATCCTTAGAATGCCCCACAGGACCTGAAGGTGTTCTCATTGCAGCCATATGGCTTTTCATGGGTCATTTTGTATATTTTAGAATTATTATGCAACTTACAAGAGCCCTATAACGTCCTGCTTCAGAGATTTTTTCAAACAAATGTTCCAACTAGCATTTTGACCTATCATTTTGATACTAACAAGACCATATTAACTGCCCTGTCATAATCTAATCAAACGCTTTTATGAAAAATAAAACAGCCCTAATTTTTTACTCTATGCCCTCCTCTCTGGAACTTGAGAGGCAATCGCATACCTAATTAATATGAATTTACACTCACAAGTTAACCTTATAATCTCGTGCTTTTCTTTAGTCTCATTTATCTAGCCTTCAAGCAGGTTCTGACATGACACAGCACAACTCACCCATTATCAAAAATCTAATGCCGTCTCTGTTGTGAAACTCATAGTAGTGGTGGTCCCTCCTGCGCCTTCTGTTGAGGTAGCTGATCTATTATTAGGTGCCCTGGATGAACTCCAGGTGCGCTTTGATGCAGTGAGTTCCCATTGCTCTTCCTCCACTAATTCCCAGATGAATGTGGCTCTCCTCAATGCTCTAGAGTGAGACACTCACCACTCCGTGTGTGTGTAATACACTCTGCTAATAAGGTGGAAAATATCATGCCCCTGCTCATTTTGGTTTTTGCAGTAATACATGCTCCAGAGTCCAGAACTTCACAACCTACTTTAACTTTGGTTCAAAAGTCTCATCCCTGCCTACTTTTGTTAAGGCTTTTGCTGCTTTGCCCCCCTTGGTGGCATTACTTTACAAAGTGCGATCTCTGCCTCTAAGCCAACTTGGACTCAACCTCCGCGCCCTACCCCTCCTACGACCTTCTTCCTACATCCTTGGAGGCATCCTTCTCTCTAAAAAGCTCAATTTATGCCTGTCCTTACCAAACACCTGAACCATTAGCGGCTGGTCTTGCATTCTCTCAGGCATCCACTCTCCTCAGACTAGCCCACCTACTCTGAAAGCCCCACACCCTCTCCCTCTGGTGGTAAGAGCCCTGAGAAACGCCTATCTCGGGTCGCAGTACTATCCCTGTTGGCGCCTTCCTGTCTTATCTCAAATATGAATCCCAATTGCGCGTCAGACCCTGTCCCTTCTCCCACTATAACGGGCTAGGAGTTGGTTCTAGCTTGAACCCTTATAACCTGACCTTATTGTCTGACCAGGGAGACCTCACAATGCTCTTTTGGAATGCAAGAAAACCAGCCCACTGGCTTTTAAGAAACGTGAAAATTTTTGGTAGTTTAAAGCATAGGTTGGTTTTAAACTTAATAAAAATGATAGATGTATGGTGACAAAAAGTGGGTAGAGTCTTCACGATAAGTGGCAATGAATCCACTCTGATGAACAGTACTTGAGAAAAACAACTAGTGACCTTTGTCCACTTCAAACTTCAATTTAGAAGGAAATTCAAATAGATTTCAATTATTCTTTCCTTTTATTATAAAATGCTAGGGGTTTTTATCGGCAGAAGGCGTACAACTTTTCAGAAAATTCTCGAAATCAATTGATTAGTCCCCCAAAACTTCTGTCCCTAAGGATTAACTACTCATGATGGCGAATGCCTTAATCTTAGTTAATCCTCAGAAGTGTAACCTTTCATAGATTGGAAGCTATTCTTGTGTGTTAAGAACCATACACAGATGGTCTGGGGCCGTGTTACATGATTATGACTACTAAGTACTTCCAAAACAAGCATTAAAACGCTTCAGTAGCTTTACAAAAACGACCTTATTATTCAGCACCTCTGCTTGAACGATTCATTATGGAAATCCAACTATTGGCAATCAAGCCCTTATAAAATTGCTTATTTAACATTGTTGAGCATAATTTTTAACGAAATATTAATAAAAACCCATCATCAGATTATATCCTTTGTTTAATTTTAACTAATAACTTAATCAGGGATGATCACCAATGAACCATTTATCAAAACCAATCTTTGGATTGTATCCTTTGGTTATTTACGACTAATAATTTAGTCAGCAACCATCACCAAACAATTGATTGCTTTAACAACTGTCAATATTCTAATCAGCAATTGAGATTGATATTGTGTTCAACTGAATTTCCAAAACATCCCCCTGCTTGACCAGATTATCCAGCGAGACAGTCTTTAGAGGCAATTGCTTCTTCTCAAGACTTAAGTTACAAGTCTAGTTCAGAGGTCCATCTACTGGACTTAACCAACTCATTAGTTCGTTGGTCCCCTTCTCAATGCCGCCTTTGTTAAGCGCGGTCATATGGCCTTGTGCCATACCAGGAATACTTGGGCATCATCGCTGGTCATAGCCTGGAAAACCTGACTACCACAGTTTGGGCTCCCAATTTTTAATCAGAGCGGTCTTCTTCATTATTAAGGACTACTCACGGTGGATCTATTTTCAGGCTGCCCTGATCCTACTGACATACTTTAGCACCTCATAACTAATTCCAGCATCCCCAGTTGCAACCTGAGCTTTCCTGCTGATAATAGTAGGGAACAACTCATGACAATTTTGAGTATGGCAGATCAAAAATTAATTTATTAATATAGTTTTTCATTATTATTATATTTAAATTTAAATTTATTGCGGGGAAGGCCGACCATGGGACAGACACTTCCGAATATGACTCAGACGAGACAAACTTAGTACCAGGGGAGGCACCCCAGAGAAGCGATGCTATCTCTTGTTGCCAGCGGGAACGCCACTTATGGGAAGGGGGAGGGAACGTGTGTAGGGGACGTAGCCACTATTGAGCACGTGTGGAGGAAGGGGTCTGATTTGATGAACCAGACTGGGAACCAGGAGGAGACCAGCTGTCAGTGACGCGGTGGGAGATATCCAAACATCCACGCTTGAAAGTGATCCACCAAATGAGACCGGAATCTGTGGACAGCTTCAGGGAGGGTGGGGATGGATCCAGCGATGGCATCCAAGACAATCGTGTGGATAGTTCACATGGCGATTGCAACCACCAGAGCATGGAGGGAGGGTGGGAGGGGGAGGCCATTGATGAAGCAAACATATCTCTTGACAGACTGAAGGGATGCGTTTGATCCTGGCCTAGCAGACGTTGGACTTCGCGCCATATCACTTTAGAGGTGGGGCACTTCTCCAGGCGGTGGAACAGCGTTCCATACTGGCCACACACGACACAGGATGAGTGTAAAGCGTTAGAGCGCTCAGCTGTATGATACACCCACCTCAGGCAGCGCCACACATAGCAGCGGACTTGAGGCTGCAACAGAGGATGGTGTGCATATTTACAGATAGTCTTTTGGGTTTCAATGGAATAAGGGATGTCCATCATGTCCAGGTAGTCCACCCTGGATAGGACTTGGGGTCGAATGGGGATCATGCCATCATGGATGGGTAGCCCCTGTACCTCTTGTGTGAACTGAGGAGAGGGGCGGCCTCTTTGGGTTGTATGTCCACTAATACGAATTCTCCACTCTGCGCTTCGCATGGAGAGTAGGATTCGTTTGTAGTGGGTTTTGGTCCCGTGAGGACCTGTGGCTGATGTGTGTGATGCGAGGTATTTCATCAGGGAGTGTAGGTTTGATGGATTGTTGAGGCCCAAGGCTCAGGAGAAGTTGGAGCGGGCTGCGCGGGACCAGTGTTGGGATGGGAGTGTAGGAGCAGTGACGGCTGCAATCCAGGTGCCCAGGATCTTGGCGGCATGGGCTTTGAAGTCAAGTAGGCCCATGCCACCATGATGATGAGGGCCAAACATGACCTCTAGCCGTACTGGTGGAGGGCGGCCTGACCAAAGCCAACCTTGTAGCAAAGCATACAGGGATTTGAAGAAGCTTGGGGAGAAGGGGATGGCGTGGGCTCTGAACCAGACTTTGGATAGGAGCATAGAGTTGGCAAAAACAACCCTGCCAGTGAGGGTAGTAGGGTGGGCTCTGAGAGAGGCGATTCGCTTCGTCACGTTGTCCAGTATATGGCACTCCATTACTGCTGACGCGTATCCACCTGCCTCCAACCACACGCCCAGATGGCGTACCGGTCCTATGGTAGGTCGTGGCACAAAGGGGAGCACCAGTGGAGCGGTGTGTTTTGAGTTAGTAAGGCGTGGACGTGGGCTAGCAGATGGGCCGGGTTGGGAACTACTTGCTGGGGCCCAGCAGTTCTGAAACCGACCAAGGAGGATGATTTCGGTTTTTGAGGTGTTCAGTGCCACGTTGCTTACCCGGGAATATTCCTGGATGAGGGCTTCAAGCGCGCGTGCATCTTTGTTATTAGACACCCCCACCACGCAATCATCTGCAAATGCCATCATCTTGACTGGGGTTTGGCCTGGCACATGGACCCCAGTGAGTTGGGCATTCACATTTCGCAGTAGTAGGTCAAGGCTGAAGTTATATAAGAGTGGGCTCAGGGGGTCCCCTTGTCGCAGGCCCCTTTGAGGACGGACTACTTCCGTTAGGAAACCTGGGCCGCGCACTGCCATTGTTGCAGATTCCGTGAGCAGCATCACCCAGTTAATGAAGCGGGGAGATAGGCGGAATTGTTGGAGGCAGGCCCTAAGGTTTTCCCAGTTTACTCTATCATAGGCCTTTTGTTGGTCCAAGAAGACAAGTGCCCCAGAGGCTGTAACTGACACACATTAGCCACAGAGTGCACGTTATCCCAAATTGACCTTCTGGGGATGAAACCGAATTGTTCTGGGGAGATGGTGGCAGATGCTACAGTCCCTAAACGGTTAGACATGATTTTTGTTAAAATTTTGGTGTCTGTTTTTGTTAGAGAAATGGGGCGCCAGTTGGCTAAGTCTAGCCTATCCCCTTACTTGAAGAGTGTGACCATAAAGGCCTCATGTCCTACTGGTAGGAGGCGTGTTTCCAACAGGCTTTGGTTGAGTGAGGCTAGCAGCAATGGGGATATATATTTATAATATTTTTTGTAGAACTCATATGGAATGCCATCTGGGCCTGGGCATTTTCAGTTTGGCGCACCATGAATGGTAGTCCATAATTCGTTCAGAGTAATCAAATTCATTATTTCTGGGTATCGGGAAATGGTGCAGATATGAGCTCAGTCAAGAAATTCTGCCATTTTGGCTGGCTGAATTGGTTCGGCTCGGTATAACTCAGAGTAATATCTTTGCATTTCAATTGCCACTTCAGCCGGTGTGTCCACAATAGAATTATCCGATCTTCACACCTGTGTGCAGGCCACGCTCTGGCATGGTGAAAAATTTTTTTAAAGAAGTATGCGTTGCACTTGTCACCTTTAGTGATGCGTGTGGCCCTGTATTGGACACAAACCCAATATTTGTGTTGCCTTTCAAGTGTGTTGAGGTGCGCAGCTGCCTCTGCCCACTTCCAGCCCCATGCAGGGCTATATCCTGTGGCTGGAATGTTGGACTCCAAGTGGGCCAATTCTGCCAGCGCGCGCGATATAACCGCCGATGTGGCTCATGAGCGTCTGGATGAGAGATGGCGATAGTGGCGGATGGTGTCTTCTTTGAAAGTTGCCCATGTGGAAATGGGGTCCACGCAAAACGGTGCAACAAACGATCTTGCCAAAGTTGCCTCTTCCACCCATGTGGAAAATCCTGGCGACGCGAGCTCTGGGGGGCAGATTTTGCACCAATGTGGGGCCTTTGCAACTGTGATGGGTAAGTGGTATGTTATTGAGACCAGTCAGTGGTCAGAGAATTCCATTTTCGTTGTTTTGAAGTGGGAGATGTGGGGTTGGAATTTCGCCTGCGCTAGAATAAGGTCGATGCGGGTCATGGACCTTAATTGGCCGTTGTGGACGTGGGGATGCGTCATGTTTTTGAGCAGTGGGGCATGTCGCGGCAGCGCATCCATTAACCCAAGGGTGGCTTTTAGAACGCGTAGTTCTACGTGACCCTGTGGGGCGTGGGGTGAGGGCAGCCACCAGTCCGTTGGTGAGGTTAGCCAACAGTTCATGTCGCCAATTAGGAAAGAATTGGGGGGTAGTGGGAGGGATTTGACCGATGAGAAAAATAACGACGCTCTTGTGCACTATTTGGGGCATAAATGTTGACGATTGTGTGTGCAACATCGGCCCATGAGATGGTGACAATGAGCACTTGGCCATTTAGGAATGTTTCTGAAGATGTAAATTTGGAAAATTATTTTTCTGAATTAGCACCCCACAGTGCTTTGACCAAAAGGATAGGGATGAGAGGAGCATTGTTTTCCAAGTTTCCTCAGAACCTCATGGAAAGTAGGACTCCTGGATGGCCAGGATATCTACGGGTAAATTGTGTTGTAAAAAACTCAGTTTCCTAGCCTGGGATGGGGAGGCCTTGAGTCCAGCAATATTCAACGTCCCTAAAGTGAAGGTTTCCCCCATTGCACCTTAGGTGCGAGGGGGTGGGCCTCCAGGCCCACCAGCCTCTTCCAGGTCTCCACAGGCTTTCACACCAGCATGGGTATTAGCAGCAACGCTATCGGGGTTTTTGTTAATTTTTGTGGAAAGAGTCGCATTTGCTTTGGCCTTCACTTTTTGTTTTCCCGATGTCAGACGAATTTTTTGTGGTGCGGATAAGTTAGGTGCACCGTCGAGTGGGGCAAAAATTTTTTTTGGTTGGGATAGGTCCCAAGTCAGTTTTGACTGGGGCTTGGGTGCAGCGATTAGGTGAGATCAAATCTCCCATCAGATCCTCAGATTGAGTGGCCCATTCGGCATGGGCCTCCCAATTTGATTGGGTGATGGATTCCTGAGTTGCTTCCGCCGCAAAGGTCTCCATGTCCTCCTGTCGTTGTGAGTGTGGGATGGTGGTGGTGGCCTTGGCCGCTTCCTTGGCCGCAGTCCTATGGGCCTGCTTGGCCTTCTTCCGCTCCTGCGGGGAGATGGGCTTTACCAATAGGTAGCAGCCTTGTGCTCCCCACGGGAAAGCCTCCTTGGTGCTTGCGGTTGGTTCGTAGTGCGCCTCTCCACTGGCCATGGCCGCTGAGGGGTGCTCTTGGAATGTGACGCCCTCTTTGATGGGGCATGCATGCGCCTTATGGCTGAATGCATCACAGTGGGTGCAAATGGGGGGCGCGCTGTCCACGGTTACCCAGAATGGGTGGGTGGTGTGCCCTGCAATGTCAATAAAGGTGGAGTGCAGGATCTGGGTTAGATCCTTTGCAATCTCCTCAGTTGGGGTCAGAACTGCAATGGCTTTACCGGTGCACAGGTGTGGCATAAGCGTGAAACATTGCATTTTGAAAGATTTTATTTCGCTGTATATGGCGAGACCATCTTTCAGGTGTTGCTCCAAAATATCACGTTTTACTGTAGTAGGCAAAAAGTCAAAAGTGAGGAAAATTTGGTTTGATTTTGTCCATCTGGTGCGTTTAGTTTCGATGACCCATTGCCCTTTGAGGAGGTTGACCACTATGCGCACCGCTGCAGCCTCATCTGCTGCTATTTTGCTTTCAAAACCTAGGTCCAGCCAACCACGTGACATGGAGTGAGGTGCAACGTACACCGCAGTCGGGAAAATTTTGTGTACATCTTCACAAAATTTTTCCCATAGGGCCGTTTTTTGGATGTCCAGATACACATGGACTCCAAATTCCACCAACAAAAGTGGCTGGGAATGTGGCGTGTTGATGTACTGGTTGCATCGTGCTTGCCATGTGAGTATCTCTGGGGAAATTGTGACCGCCTTTTTTTTAGATTTTTCTATTCTGCCAGATTCTCCGGGGCGTTTTTGAACGTTAGAGGCCGCGGGCCTTCCGCCTGCTCCTCTTGCCTTGCTTGCCCAACTGCTCCCAGACATGGGCGCAGACTAATCCCTCTATGAGATTATCAAACTAGATTTAGTCTTGAATTGAATGGGTTGCAAAATTGTATGCAACGAGAAAGAAAAGTTTTCCATTATTATTATATTATTTTCTTTTTTATGCTGTTCATTGATGTTTTTTATATGTTTTTTTCTTTTTTGTATATATTATTTTTAGTGTAAATTTTTTAAATTCTTGCTATGATGCAATTAACTATACAACCATTGAGGATATTTTTGATTGTATAGGCAGCCATTGCCAATTTGAAATTACTTTGAAGGGGCCTATCCATAAGGCATCCAGCTTATTTTGTCAGCTGAATCTATGCATATCACAATAGGATACTTTATCACCAATTTTACATCCTTTCATGTATGGTTGTTTTTTATCATCATACTTTTTAGCATAGCACACTAGTAGATTCACATATTATTGAGAATGAAAATTTCAACAATGATGCTCACTACAGGGAGGCTCTAAAGGTGTGTTTCTAAATTAGCTTGAGGTTTAGTTAGGAGATGGCAAAAACCACTGGATCTGTTTTTGGGGGAGGATGCCGCCAGCAGAACCTCAGCCCCAACATTCAAATTTATAAACGCTTCTTGGAGATTGGTAAAAAAAAGAACCTCCCACCTACTGCATTGATGATGTTTTGTCCCACTGAAAATGGTGGAGTCACGCTTGAAGAATACCATCTGGTTAAGTCGGGAGTTATGTCTTTTTACCAGGTGATATTCCTCACATAATATAAAATAAGTGTACTATTTAATTGAAAGAATTTCCAATTAGTTTGCTAATTTTCAATTTATTTGAGGTACACCAACCAGGGGACGGAAAGTACCAAATCACAACACCAAAAATGAACAAAAATAAAACTACTAACCAAGTGGGAAGCAGAAACCGCTAACCCACCATGGCATAGGGTGAGAAGGGGTTGAGGGGTTAATCCTCAGAAAGACCTGCCCCAATCATGTGATGTTGGTTACAGTATCAGACCAGAGCAGAGAGCCAGGGCGTTGGGGCATCCACATAGTGGGAGTGGAGGTCAGCGTAGTAAGAGTTTTCCACTTCCTCATCAAGATGATGATGGGAAAGTTATTCAACAAAAGCTGCAAGGAGAATTTCAGCTTCTTTGCAGGCTTTGGGAAGTTGGGCGAAAAGGGAGACACTGTGGCGGGTGATTTTGGCTGAGGGGTTGAATGAAGCAAGCGTTGCGACATTCAAAACAGCAACATCAGCATCATCAAATAGTTTTGAGATGTCACTACAGACAGATTCAGGGAATCGGGGGGAAATAAGAGGGTGGGCAGGCCGTGCTGGAGCTGAGCCACTGACTGGGCCACCGCGGTGCGTAGTTTTGGGCAATGAGGAGAGGCCACCGCAGCTAAGGCGAGCTGGTGGTCACTTTGGAAGGGGGCTGTATTGGGAAGAGGAGCGAAATGGCGAGGGGTAGGGGTTTCATTGAAGTCAGGAAGGAAAAATTCCTCCTGACCATAATCAAATTGGCCGAGAGGTTGACCTGTATGCTTACTAATGAGGACATTACCTGATTCGTCAATCTCAGCCAATAGATCACATAGATTTTGGTTCACAGGAATAGTAGCGTTCAAATTTGGGTGGGTGGGATTGGGCGAATGGGCGGCTGCTTGGGTGCCAATGGTGGTCCAAGCATTGCTCTGATTGGCTGGGGTGGATTTAGGTGGGAGAGTGAGGCCGGAGGTTTTGGGGGGGTGCTGATTTTCCATGCAGGCCCACTGAACGAGATTGGAGGGTGGGAGGGGGCAGCAAAGCGCCCCATACTGAACCCCCAGAGGGGGGCTCAGAAGCCGCAGCAGCGGAAGTGGCCTGAGGGCACGCTTTTTTTGCATGGTTGAGGCTAAAGAAGAGGGAACAAATCTGCCGACCATTATTGACCTGAGCCCAAAAAATGATCAGGTGCCGAAGCCACACTAGTGCGGGGTGGGATCTGTTGGGATATGGCAGGGTGGTGTGGGATGATGGTGGCAGTTGCACGAGGAGCAGAAAGGCGCTCTGCATCAGATGGAATGGCAAAGACAAGGTTGGGCTGAGTGCTATAAGCCATAAGCCCCATGACCAACTAGTCATACAAAACCTGGGGTGGGAGGTGGGAAGGGAGATTTGCGAAGGATACCACCAGAGTGGTGTCTGAAGGGAGGTGAGTACAAGTTGTGAGAATGGGGTATTTTATAAATTAGAGGAGTTTGTGCTGCCGCTTCAGCGTCCTCCTCAGATTGGAACCTGAAGTCAAAGTAGCCTTTAAAAGGGCGGAAGTATATAAAGCCAGCTGGCGCAAAGGCTGCAGTGGCTAGGTCAATAATTGCCTTATTGGCATATGGGAACAAACGCCCATAGTCCATTCTGAGACAATAGCAAATGGCGGAATGAGGGAGGGTGAGAGGATGGGGCGAGAAGGGTGGATGCGCGCCAGGTGGAGCGCTAAGTCCTGTGGGGGGACAAAATGGCTGGATGCAGTGGGCGGGCTGTTTGAGCCCATCCAAACGCTCTTGCCTGCGGGTTGAGAATGCTAGGTGAGGGTGCACCGCTGCCCCAAACTGGGGTGGCAGGCGGCGGAGCCAAGGACATCAAAGAATAGGCTTGGGCAGATGGCTGTGGATAAATAAAACTTAAATGTAAAATCACTTGAAAGTGACTTTGAGCGGTAAAAGAAAGCTAAAATTTGCTAATTTTGATTCATTATTTAATGATATTATCCCCAAAATGAGCTCCCCATTTAGTTGGGTCAAGCTGTCTTGATATTCATGTTAAGAATGTAATGGGGATCCTACATAATAAAAAATTGTTGAGTCTTGTCACTGGTGACTGAGGCTGAGGATGTCAAGATAATTAATATTGGCAATTAGGATGGCAATTGCTTAAATTTGATGTTGAGAGTATTGGGAAATGTATAACTTTTTTCTTTCGTTGCAATCACTATTTGCAGCAAATTTGATTCAAGACTAAGTAAGTTTGATAATCTTTTTGAGGAGATAGTGTTCACCCAACGTAAAGTAGCAGTTGGGCGAGCAAAGTAAAGGGCACAGAATTGGGCTCCGCACCATCCAAAATTCATAAATGCCCGGGCAACACCAGCAGCCTAAATAAAAATAAAAAACTAGCATTTATTATTCCCCTGGAAATATTAGCCTGGAAAGTGAAATGTAACCAGTTCATCAATACTCTGCATTCCCAGCCCTTATTGTCAGGGGAGCACAGGGTTTGAGTTTTTATGGATATCCAACAAATGGCACTTTATGAAAAGTTCTATGGAGATGTGAACAACCATTTCCCAAAAGCAGTATATGTAGCACCACACTCCATGACCTGCTGTTGGTTGGATCACAGGTTTAATAATAAACAAGCAGCTGACGAAGCTGCACAGGTGCATGCTGTGGTAGACCTCCTGGATGGTTAATGGGTGATTGAGACAATGCATACTTGGCGGACCAAATCAAATCAAATTTTTGTAACCTTTGATTTCCTCACTACAATAAAGCGCATAGTGCTGGAGCTCCACCTAATGGAAGGGCTTAAGGCATATGTGAAAATTTACTCCTTCAAAATGCAACGCTTTACGCTCACTGTGGACCTGTGCATGGGTAAAGAAATTGCTGTGATCACCCCATCTGCAGCCATTGTGAAAGATTTGACCAAAATTACCCACACCATATTGTGTTCATTGATGGGCTAGATCCCGCCCGTTCCATTTCACAGTGTATAGCATGCCCCCATCTTCACCTTTTGTCATGCTTTTGGCCAAAAGTCCCACACCTGCACCACCAAGGAGGGAATTACCCAAAGCAAAATCTCACCCTGACGCAATGGGCATTGCAGACACCCATTATGAACCAGATATTAACACCGATGACGCCTTCCCATGGGGCATGCAGGGGTGCTACATTCAGGTAAAACCTGTGTCCCTGCAGGAGCATAAGAAGGCCAATAAGGCCCTTAGAGCAGCGGCTAAGGCAGTGGCCACAGATGCGCCTGTGATCCCACCCTCCCAGACCCAGAATGACATTGAGTCATTCGCTGCAGAAGTAGTTTGAGCATCTGAGCACCAATCAGAATGGGCCAACCAACCTGATGACCCGATGGGTGAGTTGGATTTATTTGAGCATACTTACCAAGCCTTGATCAAAACCGATTCTAACACCTATTCCCCCCAATTTCTGTCAACCTTCGATGATGCACCGCAGGTGCACAGCAATTTTAAAATATGTACCAAATCAACAAGAGCAAAAAAAACTAAACCTAAGCCCTCTGTAAAGAATGAACACAAAGAAACAATTAGTTATGATTTGAAGTCTAGAGCCGTTGCTGCTGAGAAAGTGGAAAATAATGAGCAAGGGATCCCTTCCCATACCACCTAAGGTGCAATGGGGGAAGCCTTCACAATAAGCACATTAAACATTGTTGAACTCAAGGCCTCATCGTCCCAGGCTAGGAAACCAAGTTTTCACAAAAAATAATTTACTTGTGGACATCCTGGCCATTCAAAAAACCCACTGTCCACATGTTGCCGAGAAAACATGGGCAGCCATGCGCCTCCCCTCCCTTTCCTTTTGGTTGCCACACTGTGGGGTGCTTATAAATGCGACCCACAATTTTAAATTTATGTCTATAAATTTGTACCTTGATGGCCATGTGCTTGCAGTGTCCTTTTCATGGGATGACGAAGTACAATCCATCATTAATATTTATTTTCTAACCTGAGAGTGGGCTCACTAGGATTTTTATCAGCCATTGCTTCCCTCTCACTTCCCCCCGACCCATTTGTGGTGGGCGACATGAACTGATGGACCAACCCAGCCACCGACTGCTAGCCTTCTGCGCCTGCCCCCACAGGGGACATAGTACTTCGCGTTCTAAAAGCCACTTTGAGGCTGTTTGATACCCTACCTAAACATGGACCGCTGCTTCCCAACATGTCCCATACCTATGTGCACAACGGTCAGTTGAGGTCTATGTACTGCATTAATCTTATTATTGCCCGTTGAACTTTCAGTCTCAGGTTGCACACTTTATAATGACAAAAATCAATTTCTTCAATTACAGGTAGGTGTTAATTTTCTTCCCTCTGTCACAACCCACGGCACAGGTGCCTAAGTAGTGCAAACTCCATCTATCCAAGATCACGTCGTCAAGGTTTTCCTCATGGGTCAACACCAAAACCTCAGCACTGGATTTTACACACCATTTTGTGCAGACCCACTTTCTACCTGGTCAACCTTCAAAGTGAACATCATCCGCATGCACACCACCTCTTTTCACGTCACTCCATGTCTCTCAGTGGTCATTTTGCACACACTTGCAGAAGTGGACCACCTGGAGTCTATTGTCCCTGTTGCAGGCTACAGCACGGCTTGGGGTTGCAAATGGGCAGAGGTGTCCTCTTACCTCAACGCACTGGTAAGATAACACAAACATAACGTTTGTGTACTGTACAAAGCAAAAATATAATGGTGGGTGACATGGCTCCGTTTATTTTTTACTCCAAACTCTTTGCACCGTGACAGAGCTTGGCTTGCATACAGGTGCAGCGTTCAGACCACTCTTTCAAGGTAACTACAGTAGAAGTGAAATCAAAATTTGAAACTATTACTTTAGGCTGTATCGCTCCAATCCAGTAGAACCAGCCAAAGTTGAATAGTTTCTCAAAAGGACCCAAATCTGCACCGTTTCCAGATATCTGGAGCTAATGGATTAATTTCTTGAGAAAAAATCTGATATGTTGTTTTTTTGCACCAAACAGGAAATGCCCAGGTCCTGATGGGATTCCTTATGAGTTCTATAAGAAATATTTTAATTATTTCTCCTTTTTGTTGTTAGTATAAAGAACCAGTGTTTATTAAAAATGCGCTTCTTTTTATAGACCAGGAGGCGTGTACTATAATGCTGTATAAGAAATGGGATAAGCTGGACTTGGAAACTGGCGCCCCATTTCCCTTACTAACAATGATACTAAATTATTTACTATAAATATGGCCAACCGCAAAGAGGAATTTTCCTCTGATATAATCTCCTCAAAGCAATTCGGTTTCATTCCCAAGCAGTCTATATGGGACAACATACAAACTGTATCCAACTTCAGCCAATCCACGGCTACTGATTAACTTGTTTTTTTAGACCAGCAGAAGGCTTATGATAGAGTCAACTGGGATTACCTCAAAGCCTGCCTCCACAAGTTCCAACTCCCTTATCGGTTAATTAATTGGGTGATGTTGCTTATAGAATCTGCCACAATGGCTGTGCGTGACCCTAGATTCCTCACTGATAAGGTTCGCCCTCAACGAGGACTCCTCCAAGGGGACCCTTTCTGCCCACTCTTGTATAACTTTAGCCTTGACCCACTTTTATGCAATGTGAATGCCCGCCTTACTGGTGTCCATGTGCAATGAAAACACCAGTTAAGATGCTGGCATTTGCTGACTATTGTGTGGTTGGGACGTCTAACAACCAAAATGCATGCGCACTTGAGGCAGCTATCCAGGTTTACTCCAAGGTAAGTAACGCTGCATTTAACGCCTCCAAAACCAAAATCATTATTCTTGGTCAGTTCCAAGCCCGCTGGTCACCAAATCACAATTCCTATCAGCTTTAGTAGCTAGCTCACAGGTTTGTTAGCCCCACCCACCACATACCGCCCCGCTTGAGCTCCCAATTGTGCCACGACCCACTAATGTTCTGGTACGCTATTTAGGTGTATGGCTGGAGGCGAGTGGTTACACATAATCAGTGATGGAGCACAATATCCTGGACAATATCACAAAACACATCGCCTCCCTCAAAGCCCAAATTTCCCTCACAAGCAAGGTTGTGCTGGCCAACTCTATGATCCTATCTAAAAGTTTGTTTTATGGTCCATGCTTTAGCATTTAACCACACTTATTCACCATGTTATACGCTATCCTGCAATGGTGGCTATGGTTAGGCCAGCCACCGCCAGTGCACTGGATGTCTTGTTTGGCCCTCGCCATTGTGGTGGTATGGGCCTGCTCAACTTCGAGGCCCATGTCACCAAAATACTTGGCGCATGGATCGCTGCAGTCACCAACACAGCACTCCAAGCCCAGCAATGGTCACATGTGGCCCACTCCAATTTTCCCGCGCCCTGGGCCTCAGCAATCCTACCCACCCCCATCCTCTGTTATATAATCTTGCCTCACATCCCTCTGCTGCGGCCCAACATAAGATGTCGCCTTACAACAAACGAATTCTCCTCTTTATACAGAGCGCTGAGTGAAAAATTAACATCAGTGGGAACTTCCCAGAGGGGTCTTCCTACTCCCCGCTTCAAGAAGAAAGTACAAGGCAAAGACGTAATGAACAGTGCGATACCAAGGAGGTCCCCTAGTATGGCCAGGGTAAGTTATCTGGACATGTTGGACATCCCCTACTCCCTAGAAACCCAGAAAGCCATATGGAAGTACGCCCATAATCCTCTTTTTCGCCACATGTTCATTCCCATGTGTGGCGCTGCTTGAAACGGGTATACTATAATGCAAAACAATCCAACACATCAGACTCTTTATGTGTTATGAGTGACCAATATGGGACTTTTGTCCACCACCTGGAAGAAAGCCCTCCATCAAAAGTGATCTGGTGTAAGGTTCAACGTCTCTTTTTCCAGGAGCAAACACAGCCCTTCAGCCTAACTGTTTGGGTTTTTGCCCATATTACCAGCCAACTAGATTACCAGTGGTAGCTAGGGGATAATTCCCTATAGCAAAGTGAATTGAAATATTGGTTAACTCTGAATTAGGGTAGCAATGTTTAGGGGTTTTAGTTAATTCGCCTGGGTTGGATCCATAAAGGATCGTTCTGTGTGAATACTTAAGATTTCATTGGGCAGAGTTGCTGCTGAAATAGGAGCATCTGATAGTTAATCAATGATTACCTATCAGTTGCACCAATTGGGATTGGTCGGGTTTCATCACCAACTGATTGTGATTTTAAGGATCAAGTTGTGAGGCGAGTGATGCTGCATGCAACTAGAAAATCAATCAGTTGGTTTGCGACCTGACTTAATAGTTACCAAGTCCCATTACCTAAGCAGGTTGCTTGCCAAATATGGTTGGTTACTGGGAAAGAAAGGAAAACGTTAGGGGCATGTTTTCTGAATTTTCTGTTTTAGGTCTCAAGGATGTCAAATGACAAAATCCTATCCAGGATGGAAAAGAACATCATTGATGAGACAATAATTGGTAATACAATGGCAACAGCTGGCCGTTTCATCAACGAGGTGCCAACTGAGGTCTGAGCGCCGAATTCCCAACATATATTACCCCATTAAATCACTTAATAAATATACTTTTTTCTAGATATACTTTACCAGTAATTAGTATCATAAAAGATATTCTTTACCAAAATCCATTATGATTTCTGTTTTTTTCAAGAAAATCATTGCTGTGTGCTTTAATTGGGAGAATTTTTAGGATAAAGACTAAGGATCTGAGTGTGGATCTAGAGAAGGGAAGCTGAATCAGGGATTGCTGCTGACTGTGTGTCACCAGAGAGAATCTCTAAACAAGTATCTGAGCGTGGATAAAGTTAGGCAGTATAAGGGAACGTATCCCTGTTGAAGACCTCCTAAGTATTTTGATGGGAAATACTGCCAAGCGTTGGACCCAATACTAGTGCTTTATTCAACTATGGATAATAGTCTAAATACTATTATCAAACGAATAGATCTTACTATCAGACAACGCAGAGAATTGCACAACACTAAACCTGTGCAGTTAAATAACTTAGTGGTTATCAGCTGAGAATAGTCAAGAACCCTATAAATTTTAACAATTAAGACTCACTACAGGGTTGTATTTGAGTAGAAGATTCTAGGATGTGATGTCATATAAGGACAAAATAAGAAAACTCTGGACAGAGTTGGCAACTGTTAACCAGAACACCCTGAATTGGTGGATCATTGAGAATTTTCTGCATTTGAAGAGAGAGTCACCAAGATTGAGGAAGGGGTTGAGAATGTCACTAGTTTCTTGAAATGAGTTACTTGGAAAAGTAATATTATTGAAGAAAAAATAAGGGATTTAGTTTGAGAAGTCTTATTCTTGAAAAGGGAGCATGAAACGGATCGCGTTCATTTTAAGAGCATTTAGCGCAGATATAGAGCAGTTGATTAGCACGTTTAGAAAAAGAAGACTCACAAATGCGAATGTGAGCCATATGCGGTGACTGACACTGAAGAAAAAACTCCATGGACTCCAGTGGGAAAGATGACTACCCCAATAAAAATGCCACCTGCTTTCAAAGCTGTTACAGAGATAACACCCAACATTGCTCCTCAAGTGATCTGAGTAGCTGAACCAAGTGAGGTGACAAGAGAAACCTCAGAGAATTTGAAGTGACACTGAAATTATCTACTTTTCATCAGGATAATGCTCCTGCATTCTTCTGATTATTTGATATGACAATGTTCATTTAGGGCGATTGCCAAAAGGCTTTGACAGTGATGAATTTCATGGATCTTAAATTTTCAAAACCTAGTGTTGCTCCATTTAGAGGGAGACAGCTGGTTGCATTCAGAGGCTAATGTGGACATTATGAAGGAATTTGGAAGCCCCACGCACATGTTGAAGCTCAAGCAAGAACTTATTAACATCCAATTCCATAAGGATTAATCCTTAGCAAGTTTCGCCAATCAATTTCTACCAGTAATTACAGACTTTGTTTGGAGAAAAAGTGCTGGATGATTATGATTCTGGATCACACTACAAGTGGCCCTTCAGCCCTATCGCTATTTGCATCAAATGATGTCTTCCATGTTCATGATGGAGATTACCACCTCTCATATGATGAGTTATTTGAAGGTATTGGGAACCCTTTGATGCTCCTCATAGAAGTTTCAAATTGAATCCATTATGAAATTTAAATATCACGAAGTAGACTGAAGGTGCTAATAAGTTAAATATCCAAACTGTGACAGAAATTAAGCCTGAAATCTTTAAACAGCTCAATAAGAAGAGAAAAGTCTGTTACCACTGCGGAGAAAAAGGACATTTCATTTTGCACTGCAAGAAACCTAAAGATCAGATTAATATAGTCCAAGTAAAAAGTCTGCACCTGCAAAGGAGTTGTAAAAGGGCACGCAGCATATATGGGGAACAGTCTAGACCTGTAGAAAAACCTGTTTCACCCAATATTATGCACAATGAAATTGACATAAGTGATCTGTTTGTGAATGAAGACGTGCATGATCAGTTATATCAAGTAGTCAATTTTGATGTGAACGCAGTAACAAGATTTGGAGTGAAGGGGATTTACACCAAAATAATTAAGGAAGTTTCTTGGCCATATGCATGACAACTGGCAGACAAGATTTGAGCTGCAAATAATACAAAAGAATTGACCAAAGTCTTTTTAGATGATGCAAACCTGTCAATCCCCCTTAGCACGATCAAGGAATTATTCCCTGATTTATTGGCGCAAATAATTCACACCCTCAATTCAATTAATAATGCCGCTATACACTCAGTAAATACTATTTTGCAATACTCCAAGTGTATATATATATACTTTTGAACTAAGTACAGGTAGGGCGATTGTTAACAGTGGAGCGCCCATTAATATCTTTTCAACCAAGCTGGTGAAGAGGATGATATCACCTGATTTGGAACACAAGAAAGATAATGGGACAGCCAGGCCAAATACCACCATTTCTTGTGGAGCGTTTAGCTCTCTACCACTGCGATTAGATCCTTAGTGGTATCCGCTCCAGCAATAGTTTTGGCCAACCAAAAGTACAATATTCTGATCAGGATGGAGTTTATAAAAAATTACAGAGTTAGTTGTAACTTTGAGGATAATACGTTGACCATATTGGGTCAGACGTTACCATTGGTTTATCAAGAAGGATGAGGAAGCTCCACTAAATAGGAGAAATAACTTCATCAACTTGATCTACAATGATAATATTGTTCTCATTTGATCCTAACTTGTTGTCCAGAAGCGATGAGAAATGCTGACGGAAATCCTAGAAAATTGGGGAATTCCGCTGAGGATCAAGAATTAAAGAACCATACCATCTGGATCATAGTTAATAGTTGACACGGGGTTGACATTGGAGATACCAGAGCTGCCATATGGGAAGTCAGAAGCCCCAGGAAGAAGTCCAGAGTAGAGCCTTGGGTGGCTCCTGGAATAATTATGCTGAGCCAAGGAGAAATTCGAGTTCTTCTGGGTAAGTTAATTGAAAAACCAATGAAGTTTAAGAAGAATCAGATCGTTGCATTTGTTCACCTAATCCCAACAGCTTAATTGAGGAAATTTCACGATTTTGGGACCCTTGATGAAATGGAATTACCAGCAGGGTAAATGAGAGTATTAATCTATTGTTCAATCAAGAACAACTTGCTGATCTGATGGACAGACAGCAGGAGGAATGCTCAAATTTAGATGACAAGTATTGGGAAGTATTTGCCCAGGATGACCATGATTTGGGATGCGCAAGAGATGTGATCCATAAGGTCAATACCAGGGAAAATCGCCAACCAGAAGAGACCGATTTGATGGTCAAAAATGGTTGAAGCAGTATTAGAGGAAAAAATCAGCAAACTAGCGAAGATTTACTTCTAGTTCTGTCATCAAGTCCCTGAGTGAGCACTTTCCTTATTATGAAGAATGATGGCTCTAATTGGGTGATTGATTATTGGAAGCTGAACGTGATCACAAAAGAAGAATTTATACCTACTACCAAGAATCAATGATGTGTTAGATCAATTAGGAGAAGCAAAGTATTTCTCTGTAATGGATCTAATATCATGATATTGACAAATCGATTTGCTGTTAGAAGACCAAGAGAAATGTCGCGATTATCACCGCGTAAAGCTTTACCAACAAATGAGACTGCCCCAGGGTCTGAGAAATGCACTTGCGACGTTTCAGAGGGCTATGGATGTCATACTAAATGACTTGAAGGTGTCATGTTTCCTGGTGTAATTAGATGATATAGATGTGTTCAGTGAGGCGTTTACTGACCATTTGCACCACTTGGAGAAAGTGTTTAAAACACTCTCCGCAGCCAAACTGAAGATTAAGCCAAGGAAGTGCCAAATATTCAAGATAGAGTTAGAATATCTGGGATTTATAATCAACTCTAGTGGATTGCAGTTGCAAGCCCAGAAGATAAAAGCCATAGAGCAAATGGCTGTGCCAAAGAGTGTCCAAGATATCAAAGGGTTCCTTGGAATGTTCAGATACTATAGAAGATTCATTTAAAATTTTGCAAGAAACGCCAAGCCCCTTTTTCATTTACTGAAGGATCTGAAAAAAAGATTTGTTTGGAGTGAAGAAGCCCAGTGATCCTTTGATGAGTTATGCCAGTATTTAATAGATTCTCCAATTTTGAAATTTCCAAATTTCAATCAAAAATTTATAATACAAACTAATGTTTCTTTGATGGCAATCAGCGCCATATTTAGCCAAGTAAATAAAATTAAAAATGAATTTTCAGTGGTGTATGTAAGCCAGACACTCTCAGATGCTGAGATGAATTAAACTGTGACTGAGCGTGAATTCCTTGAGTCATTTGCGCCTGTAAACAGCTTCAGATGTATATCCATGAATTCACTTCAAAGTGATGATGGACCACTCCTCGTTACGTTGGCTGCACAATTTACTAGAACCAGAAAGGCGACTGGCCCAATGGGCATTAAAGCTACAGTCTTATTATTATAAGATAGTCCACCAAGCTGGGCTTCTCATCATAATGCATATGGCTTATCATGGTTACTAATGGTCCAGGTGGTATACCAGCAAGCAGATGAGATATTCCAGAGATTGGCCAAAGGAGAAATTGGGAATGAGCCTGAAGAAATCCAAGGTGCGGTTTGAAAAGTGATGGAAAACACCGAGACCATGGATGGACAAGTTTTTAAAAATGATCAATTGGAAGTAATTACTATTCCTAAAGCCATCAGAACGAACGGCTTACGTTCAAGCCACTCATAAAGTTGTCAGGCATGAAGGCCTGAGAAAAATGACTGATCATATTCGCCAGTATTACAACTGGGAGTCCATCAACTATGATGCCACAGACTATCTGTCTTGCTGTGTGGAGTGCCAGTTGCACAAGACAGATAAGAATATGACTGGATACTGACTGGTATGCCCTGGATTTTCTTGGTATATGGTGTCCATTGATGTGATGGTCCATTGACAATGAGCACAGGGGAAGTCAAGTACATATTAGTTGCCATCAACCATCTGATATGATAGGTCAAGATGAAGGCCCTAACAAAAGTAGATGCTACAAGAACTGCAAATTTTGTCCTAGATCAAGTAGTATACTGACATGGATGCCTGCAGGTCCTGCTGAGTGACAATGAAACGAATTTCATGTCTCATTCACCCATAATTAAATGAAAAAATGAGGATCAGAGGAGTCGTGTCAGTACCCTATTGTCTGAAGATGAATGGACTGGTAAAATAGGTGAATGGAACGCTGGCTGTGACGCTGAGGAAGCTGGTCGCAGGAAAAACTTCTGCATGGGGAACGTACCTTCAGTTGGAAATGTTTGCCTACAATATATGTCATCATACAATAACAAGAAAAATGCCATTTGAGTTGCTATATGGAAGGAAGGCCGCGTTGCCACCAATTTTATATTTGGTGGTGGAACTAACATTAGGTATGAGTGCCAAGCAGTACCTGAAACAATTGACAAATATCCTGATCAAAAATGCAAAGTAATTATTCAATATGGCTTTGTAGAAAAGGATTCAAGCAAAAATGACTGATGATAATTTTGACACTCCTTATCAGAATACTGTATAGGTGAAAGAGTTTCCTATTGCGATGCACATTGTTTTTGGAGAAGAAACAAGTTGGATGCATTGTGGTCAGGTCTGTTTAAGATTATTGCCAAGAAAGCGACAGACGCCCACTTCATCAAGGACCTCTTGGATGGAAGGATAGTAAATAAAGTCCATGCTACGTATTTAAATCAATAGATTGAGGAAACTTAATAATTAATAAAGAGTTCCCAAAGGACTGCTGAGACATTAAGTTGGTTATGTCCTTATGATTTGGTTAAGTCCAAAAAAGGACTGCTTAACCAAACCAGATGGTTAAGAATTAAAAAAGTAAGACCTCTGAACGATAGAAAACTGGTAGATCTAAGTATACCTAGGATCCAGTTTGGGGAAATAAGATAAAAAGATGGACCGCTGAACTGAAAAAGGTCAAGTTCCATAGAAAAAAGAAAAAAAATAGAAGATTGATATAAATATTGAAAAAAATTATTAAAAATGCATAGAAAAAGATATATTTTTTATCTTTTATTAGTTATCCTCAACTTGGGGATGATTTTGCCTATGTCGCCTCTTGGGGGAGGGAGAATGGATTGCAGTAGGAGTAAACAACCCATCAAAATCTATATGAGATTGGATGCTAGCAAGGGCTAGACCTACTTAACCAAGTTTTTTGAGCAGATGCTGATCCCTGCGAGAAAGTGACTAAAGGAAGAGATCTGAAAATGTCAAACATGCCAAATGTGATACCCAGGATTGGGGAGGGAATTGACAGAATAAAAAAATGCAGTCAGTAAATAACCCTGATTAATCCCAATATGGCACCAGAGCTGGAAGATTGGTCTTGAGTACTTGCCAATGGGCTTCATAAAGAACACTGTACATAAGGACTGGCATTAAGAAAAGGATACTAGGAGGGGATTGCCAAATCATGCCTCCTATTAAAGCATCAGTGGAATATAATGATGGGATGCTCCAGAAAAACGATTTTCATGCAGGGAGCAAATGCCATCCTGCATAAAATGACTATGAGCTTCTTGGAAGCTGAAGCAGGATGAGCGATGAAAGCCAGGAGAGACTGGAAGCTTCATGGCTAACTTCAAAGAACTTGGACGGAAAAGCAAAGAGCATAGGCTGCAACATCTTGATCTAGAATGTTTTTAATATTGGAGGAGTTCAATGCTATAGACAAAGTTCAGTTACATAGGCCCTTAATTCTGCATAAAAGAGTTCAAAATGTTCATTGTTTTCAATGGCTAGCTCATTGGGCCAAAGCAGATGTCTTGTAATACTGGCTGAGTCAGAAAAGAAACTCCAGAAGCAAGTCTGATCTGGCGAGAAACAAATGATTGAGAGTGGAGGGCATTGCTTCAGGAGGTTTGACAATGATGGTAGGAGAATTTGTGATTGGAGCCAAATCAAGGAGAGTTTTGAAACATAACGTGGGAACCAATGACAGAGGAAGGATTGGTCACGAGTCATTCAAAACAATTGCTAAACTAGTTTTCATTAGGGTTGGTTACCAAATCTGGTTATTCCACTGAAGGACTGTAGATGGGTACTTGACAGGGAGTATGAGCCTTGGAAGGACCATAGAAGAGGTTCCAGCGCGCAGATTGTCTCATCAGCCGGAAGAGCCTAAGGTCTTTATCAGATATGATATTAAGCAGTTGTTGGTACTGATACTCTATATTAGACATATAAGCTGAACAAGAGGGGAGATGTCAGACTTATATGATAGTCAACACTATGCACACTAGGGTCAATTAAGCTCTAATTTCGGAGAAAATGATTTCTAATTAATGGGATAAGCTTACAGAATAGAATTAATAATGATATGAGCTAAGAGGTTATTATGAGAAAATAACAAGGATGAATATAAATAAGCGTTCTTAATTGTGCCACAAAATGAACATTGATGGCAAGAATCTCCTTTCAAGGATAAGGAGAAAATCAGGAAATCAAGGACTCCAGACCAAGAATTTTAAATATGACAGCAGGTCATATGCCCTGATGGGGGGAACCAGATCCCAGAATTAATATCGTCATGATAAATTGATCAGCCCAGCACAACAGAAGTTCATGGGAACCCTGCTCTAAGTAGGTGGTAGCGAGGAGGAAGAGGAAGAGAGCTGCATGCCAAAGGTCATCCTGAGCAGCGTTTGAGTACTGATTGATCATACTCCAATTAAACAAATGTAGTATTTGACTGAGTGTATGAAGCAGTGTTATCCTGTCTCAATTCTTTTCTCGCCGGAAATCTAGGCAAGAGGAAGAATATGTTGTGGTTTTTGCCCATATTCCTGGCCAACTAGATTACCAGGGGTCACTAGGGGATAATTCCCTATAGAGAAGTGAATTGGATAATGGTTGACCCTGATTTTGGGGTAACAATGTTTGGGGTTTTAGGTAATTTACCTGGTTTGGATCCATAAAGGATTGTATGTGAATGCTTAAGATTAAATTGGGTAGAGTTGCTGCTGAAATAGGGGCATCTGATAGTTGATCAATGATTAACTATCATGTGCACCAATTGGGATTGGTCAGGTTTCATCACCAACTGATTGGGAATTTAAGAATCAAATTGTGAAGCGAGTGATGCTGCATGCAACTAGAAAATCAATCAGTTGGTGTGCGACCTGACTT
>JAKSZP010013869.1:0-36410 GCA_022478985.1 Massospora cicadina | reverse complement strand
ACCTGAGGCATCCTAATTATAATAAAGCATTTATTTTGTTTACTGACGCCTCAAACTACGCCTTTGGGGCCAACTTAGCCCAATTAGATGCAAATGATGTAGATCATCAAGTATCCTATTTCAGTAAAATGCTTTTAAAAGTGGAACGCAACTACAGAGTTGCAGAGAAGGAGTGCCTTACCGTTTTATTAGCTGTAAAGCACTACCACCCTTTCCTATATGGTACCACCTTAACTGTAGTTATAAACCATGCTTTGTTGAAGTGGTTACAGAATATGGACGATCCTACTGGCCGGTAAGCTCACTAGGCTCTAAAGCTCCAGCATTATGACATGAAGATTGTTCAACATGCTGGGACCCATCACATGAATGTTCAAGAGTTAACCTGGCTGCCAGTCCTTCACTTGGATAATAGTGAGGAGGAGAGGTTAAATGGCCTCTTAATGACCCCAAATGAATGGAGGATGAGGATGAGCATGTCCAGAAGATGTTGGCCCAGAACTCTTGCAACACCAAAGTGGAGAACGGGAAGCTGTATAAATAGGTATGGGGCAAAATGGCTGCCTTACCTTCGGCCCTCAGAATGCGTACCTGATATCTTAGAAGCTCACTCCACTCTAGGTCATGGAGGGGCAAAGAAAATTTATGAGTGGAATAAGGATCAGTACTATTGGGATTGAATGATGAAATCTTTTGTTGACGTCTTGGAAGCATACCTTACATGTAAGAAGCAATTTGGTTTCAAGACTAGATACCAGTATCAACCATATACCCCTAAACAACCGTTCCACACCATCAGTCTGGATATAGTAGGTCCCCTCTCTCAGACTACTAGAGGAAACATATTTATCCTAATAGCTATTGACCACTTCACTAAGTGGGTTAAAGCCGTGGCTCTCCCTGCCCAAATGGCCAAGGCTACAGATACATTTTTTAGAACATTTTTCTTTACATGGCTGTCCTCAAGTACTAATATGCAATAATGGTAAGAACTTCACCTCCAGAGTAGTCAAAATCCTGCCTACCTCCATGAGAGCCCAAAATCTTTTCTCAGCTCCATACAATCCGTCTACCAATGGGACTGTGGAGAGAGAAAATGGAGCCTTGGTATCCATCCTATGAAAAATGGCCTCTTCGGATCCACTTCACTGGGATCAGTTCTTACCAAGTGCTCTTATGGCCTACCAGATTAGTTACCACTGGATCTTGAAAATGTCCTCATTACATATCTTATATGGATGAAACCAGGAATACCTGCCCTCTTAGCTAAATATGTGTTCTCCTCTAGAGTTGAGGAACCTGAGAAGGTTATGAGAAGATTGGCTCTGCGCATAATCCAACTCCAATCTGAGGCTATGACCAATTTAGCAAACACAGCGAATAAAGGAGGGCAGGCTGCAAATGAGCTCTGAACCCACTACCTACATTCCAAGTGTCTGATATGGTATTATACTACCATAGCTACATTACTCCTATAAGTTGTAAGATTGGATCAATTTGGGAGGGTCCTTTCACCATCACCTACAAAAGAGGCAATGAGTACTCCATAAAATCCTTGGCTACCAGGATTACTGTCAATTATGTACACGCCAATTCTTGCGGCCCTGTTCCCCCCCCCCCCAACATTCTTGAGGGGGGTAATATCATACATTTGCCTTTCAACTTCAGGATAAGATTTTGGGGGGCAAAATAGGCCAGAAATGGAAATGTCAGAATTTTATTAGTTTGCAATGCTCATAGGAGCGATTTTAATATTAATGATTTTTTTTCAAAAGACCCTGGTCAATTTTTTAGTGGAACCCTGAAAATTGGGGTATCACTGTTACAAATATCAAATAGGCAATTAGCATAAAATCAGGCAGTCAAATTGTCCAGACCATGTTAACCCATGGGGTCCATTGGCAGTTTCTCCTCCTGTCACATCCAATTCCCTTCAAACACCTAAGTGGGGACCACCCCTTTTATAGGTGTGGTAGAGGCCCCCAAGGTGAAATAATTTTGGCTAAAGGGGATTGGATTAAATTTATTAAATCATTACCCCATGGGTATTTATTGCCAAAACCTAACTTCCCATCCATCATTCAGCCAAAGTGAAGTGAGTTTTCTGAGCTTTGATAGGCTGAATTCAAATATTACTTATTTGGACTGTAACAAGCCATTCCAAACTTATTACTGAAATTCTTTGACCCTCAATACAGTTTAATAACTGACCTATCAGATATTGAGAGGGTTTGTTTTTTTCTTCCTAGCGCTGCACTAATAAAAAACATAAAAACCTAGCTTATTATTTTAGTAGTGTTTTATATCAAAAAAATAAACTGTTGTGGTATCCAGCGGTGTGAAGCACCAGAAAGCAGAAATCAGATGGATTTCTACAGCCATGTCCCTAAAGAGAAAGCAGTGACCCAGCATTCATCTACCACTTGTGCTAGATCTTTATTGAGCCAGAAGACAGTCTTGGGGATTGGGCTCTTTTTTCCTAAAGGGATATATTGTTTTGTCCAGTTGGAGGGGTTGACCATCCAGACTTATATAAAAGATATTATGACAGGCTATTATATATACCTTTTTACTTTGATTTCAACATTTTGCATTTTAATTTAAACATTCTCCATTCCAATTTCAACATTTATATTTCAACTTCAACAATTTAAATTTTAATCTCAACACAATTTTTGGTGATGGTTTTATTTTATTATTCCTGCTGAAATAGTGCAAGCATATTATTGCCCACTCTTTTTCATATTTAAAAAATTTACATATCCCTTATGTTAAATTATAATCTACCAAAAGAAATAATGATGCTGAGGAAATCAATGAGTCTGTAGTTAGAACTAGATATGATGCAATCATTAAAACTAAAAAAATTGCAATTTGAATCTTAAAATACTAAATTTAAGATAAAATACTAAAGTTGTAGTATAAAATGTTGAATTTGAATATAATATTGAAATTGAAATATAAGGTGTTGAAGTTGAAGTATAAAATGCTGAACTTGATTTGTAAAATGTTGAAATTGAAATTCAAAATATTAAATTGTAATGAATAATGTTGAAATCAAAATATAAAAAGCTGAAAAAGAAATGAAAAATAGTAAAATTGATTTGCAAATTTGTTGAAATCAAAATGCAAAAAGTTGAAATTGAAGTAGAAATGGCATATATAGTAACAGTTTATTATAAGACTAGTAAATACAAATTAGAATTTCTAAAGGTCCCAACTGAATGAGAATCTAATACCTAAGAGTCTTCTGCATACCAATTTTTGTGTATGTAGGTATATCTTATTTGATAGAAATAAATTTTATATATGATTTATATATATAGCTTTATGCAATATTTACAGTTAAATTTGAGTTTAAATAATCCCTTGACTACTCAATAGTCCTACAAGGCTGCACATAAGTACTAAATCTAAAAGCGTAGATTACCTGATTTTATTAATTTTTTAAACATAATTATCATGATTTATCATTTTATAATAGAAATTTATTAAGGTGAAATTAAACTTCTTCTTCAGATATTAAAAATTATAAAATAAATGCGTTCTTAGCTGAACTAAAAATTTGAACAGAACCTTTGCCAGGATTTCGCCCCTGAGTAAGGTAAAGCCTTATCCTGATCAAGCTCAATCCCTTGATTTACATCTCAGGTTATTTGACTAAAAGCCTAATATGTTATAATATATTAAGGGTCTGTTTTTTTGGTGATAGGACCTTATAGGATGATGTCTTATCCAATTTGAAATGAATTATTTGTATTTGATCCTAAAAGGTGCTTTGTAGCAACCATTTATAGTAATCCCTTATTTAATTTTATCCTTTTATACCAATTGAATCTGATATCTCTCTTTATTAGATATCATATTATCAACCTTTAATTATATTAATTATTAATGACCCTATAAAAGTGTCCCAAATACACAAATAAACATATCTGATTGCTCATGACTTATAGTCTTATTATATTCATTTTTTATATTATTTTAAGAATCACTTATGGGCCTTTTTGAACCCTGAATTGGCTAAACCATGTTCAAGGGGCCTTGAAGTTATGATCTGAGTCTAGACCAACTTCTGAGGATCCCAAATCAGGACACCTAATCTACAAATATCTTTCTAATTGGATTAATCCAAAATCAAATCCAACTTATCATTGGTGTCATGGCTTAAGGATGAAATGATAATGAGGACAAACACCAAGGATAATGCTGCATGTCAGGAGGCCAAGAGGGTGAAGTTGGCGGCCACCCCTGACCTCAAACATACCTTGGACCAACGCTGGGTTAAGGTGAGGTATGCCTAAGTTGGTCCTGGGTATGTGAGAGAAGTTTGGCCCTGTATTACAGCTTATGCATTAAAATGAATAAGCTTTGCAATAAAAAACGATGGCTTGATTCAATTTCTTGGTGAACGGGGTCTCAAAGTCGTTTGGTTTTTGAAATTTCCAGCTTGGTTCAGCCTTGACTACAATTGATAACCCAAGTTTGGTCAATTACCAAGTATATTCTACTGCCTGATGGAAGCGTGCACTTATTGGTGCACCTTAGCTTAGCACCACTTTCATTGTTCAATTGTTCCCCAAAATTTCTTTAAAATTGTTTTCTTGAGACCAATATCTCTTTTTGCTTGACTTTCCACATAATAATGAACCCTTCATTAGTATACACTTTATATATGTTATCTTGGATGAACCTGTGTGCAGATCTCTTTGAGGAGGTCTTGCACAACATTAGATCTTTAATTTCAACAACTGTATCTCTTTCCGCTCATACACCTCTGGGCCGCCCAGGTTCCCTCCAACCTAGGACACCTATGCATTTGCGCTCAGAGCACCACTTGGGTATGGACCTCACTTTAGGGTCTACTCCAGCCTTGTTTTAGTCTGGGTTTTGTTCTTATATTTATTGTTAACTACCCTTTCCTTAAGTTACTACAGCTCAAGCGCCCTCTGCAGGGATCTACTAACTTCACTACTAACGACTAGTTCCCTGCCGTTGGGGCTGTGAATCATGCACCACCACACTGGGAACAAAAGAGTTATAAAAACTCTCCTTACATTAGTCGATCAACCCTTTCTTTTATGTGCACAAACTTATTCCATGTGGGACTTTTGCAAAGTGCAAACAGTGTGCTCCAGATGTTGGCCATGGCTGCGGTGGAGCTCACCACTGTTTTCACATTTTGCTTATGGTGGAAAATTTCGGCGCTATTCTTGCTACCTCCAACTGGAAAGTACCCACCTTTTATGCCTATACCTAGTGGATATGGTTGCTTTGTGATCCATAAGTCGTGATTCCCCAACTTTTCACCAAATTTAATAAAAACGACTCAAAAACTTGGTTTTCTTTGGCACCACGTTTGGATGGTGCAGGTGGTATCCTCAATGTTGGTCCTGATGATGATTGCCTTGGATAACGTTGTGCAAATTAATCGCTAAAATGGGCATAGGGTCATTTGTGACTTAAATGCGTTTTATAATGACGTTTCCATATATACAACCAAGCCATATTTATTCTTTTATGGCTCAAATATGGACCCCATTTCAGTGTATCAAATCACCCCAGAAAACCCACTCTTGGCCATCACAATGATCCGCAGAACCCAGGAGATGGAGAAGGAGTTGCGATTACAATATAAAAGATTTATGTAGTTGTTGAAGATATGGTGGGATATTTGATCTCAGTAGTAAGAGTGTCCAGATATCCCTTTCCATTCTATGATGCAAATTGTACCCTGGGGGTATGCTAGACCCTGAATAAGAGTTTGGTGGTGAAGTGTTGGCGTTTTCTGTTATAAATAGAGATCATTTGAGATATTTTTATTAACTGCTACCCTTTCATCCTCTTCAGGTAAGATTAGCACTGCTATCTTAGTGGATACTGGATCCTCTGAAAATTTTAATTAACAAGGACTTAGCCAACTACCTTGAGCTTAGTTACTTGACAGGTGGTATGGTTAGTAGAGGGGCTTCTCAAGGTATTTTCACCCTGAAGGTACTAGGGTTAATGGATTATCAAGTGGGCAAGTATATTTTGACGGACTGTTTCTAAGCAATCAAAAACCTTTTGTACCCCATTATTTTGGGAGTGGAATGGTGGCAAAAATTTGACATCAGGACCAACTTGAGAGACAATACCCTATTCTTAACATTAAATAATGGACGTACATTATTTTTTCCATTGTCTGAGGCTAATTTTCAGGGCAATTTACCTCACTGGCCCAATATCCACACTCTCAATCTCGCTTCTTTGTTGAAGCCCTCACTGGAGGTACCTTTACCTTTCTGTTTGGATGGTCTGTAATCTTCTTTTGATGCAGCTTCAGCTAATGAGTTTCCTGATCATCCAGAGTTTGATTGTGAGTTCAAGATCACTGTTGATTTGGTGAGTATATCTTCCCTGATTTATCATTTGACCATATGGGAGAAAGTAGCATTATATGTGTGGGTTAAGGAGCAGTTAGCCAAAGGCGCAAATTATCAGCGTACATCCCCAGTATGCTCCCCACTTCTCTTATGAAGAAAACTAGTGGTACTTTATGCCCTTGCATGGATTATGGTAACCTAAACAGTGTTATTGTACCAGATTTACATCCCATCCCATTGGATTCACAGATTGCACGCTATGTGGAGAAGGCAAAAGTTCTTTCCAAACTGGATTTCCTAAATGCGTTCAATCAAATTCAGATTAAGAAGGACCAGGAGTGGCTAACTGCTTTCCATATCAGAAAAGGGATTTTCGCAATTTTGGGTCATGCCCTTTGGGCTTAAAAATGCCCCTGCCATCTTTCAACTTCATATTAATGCAGCTTTGGGGACCTTCTGGGGGTATGCATGGTAGCCTACATGGATGATATTCTGGTGTTTTTCCCTAATCATGAGTTTCATGCAGTACACCTTTGGCAAGTGATGGAGATGTTAAAGGCAGCCAACCTTACGGTGAAGATCAGTAAGTTTGAATTCTTCATGTCCCAGGTCACCTTTCTGGGCAATGTCATGTCTGAACAAGGACAAATGATAACTCCAGACAAGGAGAAGGCGATTTGTGAGTAGCCCACCCCAACTTTGGTCAAGGAATTAAGGAGTTTTTGGGGATGTATATGTTCCTCAAGAAGTTCACACCAAATCTTTCTGAGGTGGCGGCGCCCCTGTATGAGGTGAGTGGGGCAAAAGTGCTCCAGTGGTCCCCCGTTTTGGAAGATGCTTTCAAAGCATTAAAATGCACCCTGTTGTCTACATCCATCCTTCACCATGTAGATCCTAAAATGAGTTCATTGTGTCTACAGAAGCCTCCAACTTTGCCATAGTGGCTACCTTATTACAAGTGGGTGAAGATGGTATAGAGCATCCAGTGGGATATTTTTCTAGGAAAATGTCTCTGCCTGAGTTAAACTACCCCGTTTATGACAAAGAGTTATTAGCACTGGTGGAGGCTTTGACTTGATGGCATCAACACCTGCATGGCTCTTCCCAACCTTTTTGTGTATGTACAGATCACTGTGCCTTACTGTATTACCGCGCACCTCATGTCTTGACCCCATGGTAAACCCATTGTCATGAGATCTTTGCCCAATTTTCATTTTATTATGAGTTCACTAAGGGCAGGGAGAATGGTTTGGCGGATGCTTTGATCTTCAACCCTGCATCAGCTCCTGATCCAAAGGAGTTAGATGTTTATAATACCAAGTGGTGATTACACTGAGTAAGATTGTGTCTCAACTTCCCTCTCCCCTGGCCAACAGGACATTGCTCTCTCCTCTGGAAAATGTGGAGAAATACAGTATGTATAGAAAGATAGTCCTTTCTCAGCCATTGTCAGCTGAATATACTATGGTCCTTGCTAAGAGCACACTGAATCAGGAGGATATAACCAGGGATATCATGTAAAAGATGAGATGGTGTGGTTTCAGGGGTGCCTATGGGTTCCTACTGGACCACTTCACCTGAAAATCATCCAGGACCATCATGATGGAATTACCATTGGTCATCCTGGGAAGGCAAAGACTCTGGAGCTAATTTGCTGCACATACAATCGGAAGGGCTTATCTGCTCAGGTGGGCAGGTATTGTAAAGAGTGCATGATCTGCAATCTGATGAAACCAAATTGACAAACACTAGCAGGATTTTTGGTACCAATAAAAAAGGCTGAAGGACCTTGAATTTTTCTATCAGTGGATTTCATTGTAGTTTAATTGTCTCCGATGGTTATGATGCTATCATGGTAATGGTGGACCATTTTACAAAGTTCACCCATTTTAGTCTTTGCAGAACTACAGTAACCTCAGCCAAGATGGCTGGGCTCTTCGTCACTCATGTGTTTTCACTTCATGGGGTCCTCTAAGAAATTAATAGCAATCAAGGACTCACAAATTTACCTCTGTCTTATGGGAATATTTATGTAAGTCTCTTCAGATTTACCCCTGCCATTCAACTGTCTATCACTCCCAATCAGGTGTGCAGACTGAACAAGTGAACCAGTGCTTGGAACAGTTTCTGCGGTGTTACACTGCTATGGATCATTCAGATTGGGTTTCTCACCTTCCTATGGCCCAGTTTAGCTATAACAACACTTTACATGCATCTATTGGTTGTTCCCCATTTTTTGCCAACCATGGGTTTAACCCCACCTTCAAAATGGATCCCAGTTGTGGATCAAAAGTTAAAGCGGTGATGAACTTTGCCAAGACTGTCAAGAAAGTACACCAGGGGGTTTCCACATGTTTGGAGGCGACAATGCAAGTTTATAAGGAGAACGCTGATAGAAAAAGATGAGTGGGTCCTATGTACAAAGAAGGGGATCTCATGATGCTTGATGCTCAAAACATCTCTAGCCAGCAGAAATGCAAAAAGCTGAAATTAAAGTGAATTGACTTTTACCGCGTTGTCAGAAAAGTGGGCCATGCCTCATATCAGTTAGATCTTCCCTCTTCGTTATGGAACTTTTCATTCTTTCACAAAAGCAAATTAATATTGTTTGAGGGCCCCACCTGAGACTCCCAAAGCTTATCTCATGGATGGGGCGCCAGAGTGGGAAGTGGAAGAGATAGTAGCCTCCTGCATAGTAAAGAGAAGACTTGGTATCTGGTATCTTGGAAGGGATTCAATGCAGCAGAAAAAAGTTGGGTACCAGCGTGCAACAGCGCACATGCTAAGACCTGATTGGCATTTTATATAAGCATTTTCCCCAGGACGCTGGATCTCAGTCAAGGCAAACTGATGCCGCTATTAAGTTGGCATCAGCCCACAAGAAATTTTCCCTGGCACAAGCCCCTGGAGGGGGTGGAGTTTCAAAAGAATGAGAGGATAATGTCATGGCTTGAGGATGACATGGTAATGAGGACAAACACCAAGGATAAAGCTGCATATCAGGAGGTCAAAATGATGAAGTTGGCAGGCCTCTATGACCTCAAAATACCTTGGACCAAAGCTGGGTTAAGGTGAGGTATGCTCAGGTTGCTTCTTGGGATGTGAGAGAAATTTGGCCCTGTATTACAGCTAATTCATTAAAACAAACCAGCTTTGATATAAAAAAATGATGGTTCAATTTAATTTCTTGGTGAATAGGGCTCAAAACCCGTTTTGTTTTTAAAATTTCCAGCATGTGTCAGCCTTGCCTACAATTGATAACCCAAGTTCAGTCAATTACCAAATTATTTTCTACTGCCTGATGGAAGCATGTACTTATTGGTGTATCTCAGCTTAGCACCACATTATCAATCAATTGCCCCCCAAATTTCCTTAAAATTGTTTTCTTGAGACCAATATCTCTTGTTGGTTGATTTTTCAAATAATAAATAACCCTTCATTAGCATTTATTTTATATATGATATCTTGGATGAACCTGTGCATGGACCTCTTTGAGGAGGTCTTATGCAACGTTGGATCTTTAATTTTAACAACTGTTTATTCCACTCTTGCACTGCTGGGCTGCCCAGGTTCCCTTTAACCTAGGCCACCTATGCACTTGCACTCAGAGCACCGCTTGGGTATGGACATCACCTTGGGGTTCACTCCAGCCTTGTTGTTAACCTGGGTTTTGTTTTTATATTTATTGTTGACCACCCTTACCTTAGTTTATTACAGCTCAAGCACCCTCTGTAGTCTCTACTAACTTCACTACTAATGACTAGTTCCCTGGCATTGGGGCTGTCACCCTTCATTACTGCACTGGGAACTGGAGAGTCATAGACACTCTCCTTACAAATGGACTATTATATTTGTATAATATATAAGAGAACCAGATTATCCCAAATCCTATAGTAACATATTTGATCCCCTCTACTCTATACAGCTTTGAGAGTCATCTGGGCTTGAAAAAGAAAATTTATTTTCCAAAAACATCCATGCTAAATTTCAACTTCCTACTTTTTGCAGTTTAAGAAAAATGGAGTGAAAAGTGCCTTTTACCTATATTATAGACTATATTTATTAATAGATAAATGGTTAGTAAATAGTAATTTTACTAAGATAAACAATCAGTTTGACAAGGGAGGATGCCTCAGTGGTAGAATAGGGACCCAATGACCACTGCTTTTAAGTTTGGTCCTAGTAGATGTAATTTAGTTAGAGGATGATTTAAGACTGTGTTGGTGTTGCGCACCAATGCCTCAAACTGAGATAGTGAATAGCAAGGCAGCTCATGGAGTTCCTGGCTTACCATAACGCTGCACATGATGTTTACTGAGATTTATCCTCCTTTCCTATTGATTCAATTCCCTATCTTTTAACATTAATTGGTGCAGTATTGTCCCAAGTTTGACCACCTTGATTAAGTAACAATCAATTAACAACTTGATTTTGAATTGAGAAAGGTGGTAATCAAGTGTGATTTTTATTTTAAACTTTAGTTAATACTGGATTAAATAAATAAGTGTTTTAGCATTTCTTGTAACATAGCTTCAAATCAAGAGTTAGTTATATTATCCCTTTCAATGATTTGACACATATATGCATCCAAAAAATGGGGGGTGATGTAAATCTAAAAACGCATATATGCATCCAAAAACTGAGGGGTATATAAATCAAAAAATGCATATATGCGTCCAATTAAAATAAGATTTATATAGATTTATTTTAAAATTTATTGAATATTTGTGTTACAACAAGGACCATAATGAGCTCAAAAAGAGTGACTATCCGGCTAAGAAGTTTGTGCCAAATTTAAGGCCAAAGAATGGATGTTTTTTTGAAAATGACTGAGAGGTTATTATTGCAAAAAGAGTTTTTCTTTAGTAAGTCTATATAAAGGGTGGTTAGCCTGGCAGGTAAAACTGCGTCCACCCTAGTGCAGGTTTTGAGTTTGAAACCTCTACTGGCTAGAAAAATTCTCAGTGTGGTATATTTAACCCATTGTTGGCCCACCTCAAATATTTTATTTTATTTAGTAAATGTATACATTTTTAACATAGTACTAAACAAAATGCATATCCTAGTGCCTGGTATCTTGAGTGTGCAAAATTTTCCCTAAAATTTGTTTTTTGGTTTCTGAGATTACTGCAAACAGCCTAAACCCTCTATAACTTTATTTATAAAGACAGTCAAATTACCCAGCTTTGATTAGGTTTATAATCTACCAGATGAATCTAGTCAAATTATTTTAGTTTTTATATTGGTAGATGGCCATCAATAAGTTCAGAAACCATTAAACCTATTAAAAATTTTGCTAATTAACGCTTGGCCAAATTTAATTAAAAGTATTAAATTATCTAAATTGTCAACTATTTAGCCAAAACCAATTGAACTTTTAAATAAACCAAAAACTATTAAGCACACACCCAAAACCAATTGTTGAGCTTATAAAACAACTAAAACTAACAAACAACTTTTAAACTAATGAACCTATCAAATTATATATTCAATAATAAAATGCTCAACTAAAATGATATGCAATTGCTGTTAAAATCTTATTTTTTTAGTCTTATATATAACTTTTATTTAAAATCATTAGACAATTTCTTGAAAAATATCTTATGACTATTCCAAAACTTATAGAGTATGTGTGCCAAGCTTGATGGTTTTTGGTTCATGGGATAATGATTCTCTTACATAAGCACATACATACATAAAATTTGTATACTAAGATCAAGATAGACAAAGCAATCATTTGGTTGTGCTGGCATGGGGTTGAGGTAATTAATAGTGAATTAGCAATTATGCACCAGCACAGGAGTAAGGTAATTATATACAATTTAGTGATATGAATATGTGCTGGCATGGAAGTGAGGCATTCAACTAAATTGATACCAGTATTGTTAATTTCTCAGCGTCTAGGTCCGCTGTCACTGAGTTGGATTTGCACATGGTATAGCCACTGAGCAACCCAATCGAATGATATGAGGATGCCAATTCTTATAGTAAACCTAAATAAAAAATATATGGAGCTATTGCCCCTTATTTCCTTCTTTATTTTATCTAACTTGCAGACCGTTCTGCACTCCTCCTTCTTGTAATAGACTATCCCCTCTTTAATCTTCCATCAGGCTCTTTATACCTCAATTCCCCAGGTGGATGCATCCTCAGCTTGGTATCTTCTTATTCCTCATCCTATTTGAGTTGCTCTTGTTTGTATTGAATCTTTTCTTGATCCCTATCAATTTGCTGATTGTTCTCATTTTGCTTGAATATAATTCGTGTATCCCCTTTTTGTAAATCTTGAGACTCATCTTGATTCCCCTGTGATCTACTGATATGGGTAGCATATCATCCAGTCATATCAACTTCCTGACATTACCCCCCTTTGACTGTACAATAGGCTTTTTACTGTTTGCATGCTCTAAGGAACTTAGCATGGACTCAGTTGATAATCTGACCCCCTGAAGGGTTCCTTAATTGTGTAGACATCCATACCAGTCTTCTCAATAATCTCAAATGGGCCAACCCAAATGTCAGAGAGCTTATTCTTTTGGCTGAATCCATGTTGGTCGTGGAATAACATATAATCCCCTTCAGCAAACAGCGGAAGTCCGCTCTGACGCTTCTTATCAGCTGCATGGTCACAAATTTTCTTAGCCAAACTGGTGGAGTAGGCTTCAGTTTATAACTTGATTAATGTATCCGTGAGTTGCCAGAAATATTGCTGAGGATTCACACCACTAGTGTCCTCTACACAAATATAACAAGGCTGGAAGAGCTGGATGTCATCCATACAACAGTTGAAAGGGACTCTTACCAGTGGTAGAATGGTAGCTGATATTATAAGCAAACACAGCGGTAGGTAAAAGAGCACTCCTAAGGGCTGGTCCATTATCAATTTGCGGAGTATGTTTACTAGGGTTCTGTTAACTCGCTCCACCATCCCATTTGATTCTGGATGATAGGGGGTGGTCAAAACCCCATGAATTGCCATCAACTTGTTTAACTTTAGCAGGATATGTGAAGTAAAGTTGGTTCCATTGTCCATCAGGATGAACTGTGGACAGCCATGCCGCTGTATAACACATTTTTAATAAACTTGGCAGTGGTGACTGCTCCCAAGTCGCTAATAGCCCTGGCCTCCACCCATCAGGTCAAATGATTGATGGTGACAATTATGTACTTGGATCGATTGGCGCTAGTCAGCAGAGGTCCCACTACATCAATGGAAATGGTGTGCCGTGCAAACCGGGGCTTCACTAATTTATAGGTGGTTTTCTTATGGAAAGGTTTTTCAACTTGACATTTATGGCAACAGCTAATAGCTTCCAGCACGTCATAATGCATGCTTTCCCAGAAGTATTGGGGTTGTAAAAACTCCAGCGTCTTTTGCAAACCACCATGGCCTACAGCCCAATGATCATCCATAATTATCAAGGGTCTATTTGAAGTCTTAGGAAAATTCAGCATCAAATCTCCAATCCACTTGTATAGTTCTCCCCCTCACATGAAGGTACCCTCCATGAGTCCATCTAACACCTTGATCACTTGCGGCAGCTCATCCTGATATTTGTTCACCATCATTTTTTCATACATTATATCAGCCAGATCCTCTGTAATAGTGACCATGGGCAATCAGGACAGACAATCCGCGTTTTGATGTTTTGCCCTGGGTCAATGTAAGATCTCGAAATTGTAAGCTTGCAGCTTCAGAGCCCAAAGTGCAAGCCATCCTTCCAGTTCACGCAGATTTTGTAGCCAGCGCGAGAAAGCATGATCCATTACTACTTGAAATCTTACCTCATGCAAATATACCCAAAATTGTTTATAAGCATAGATCACAGCTAAACACTCCCGCTCAGTTATGGTGTAGTTTCGTTCATGACAATTCAGGCTCTGACTACAGAAGGCGACAGGATGTTCCACACCATCATCATCCTTCTGGGATAATACTGCTCCAATAGCAGCTAAGGATGTGTCTGTTTGCACTATGAACAGATTATTGAAGTTGGGGTATTGCAATATGGGTGCGCTTGCTAACGTGGTATGAAATACATTGAAAGCATTTTGGCATCGTTCCATCCAATCAAAAGGAGCGTTTTTCAATAATAGCTCAAAAAGTGGTGCCCCAATACAACTGAAATTGGGAATGAACCATCAATAATACACAACCATTCCTAGAAACACCTTAATGTCCCACTTATTATCTGGCTGAGTCATCTTGCCTATCACTTCCACTTTAGCTGGCTGCAGTTTAAGCCCATTTGAATCCACAACAAAACTGAGGTATTCCAATTGCTCTTTAGAGAAATGCCACTTCTGGGGCTTAGTTTTGATATTAGTGGCAGCGAGGCGCTGAAACACTTGCTCCAAGTAGGCCAGATGTTCTGTGAATGTTTGCAAAAACACATTGATGTCATCAAGGTAAACTAAGATGCAGGACAGCTTTAAATCACCTAAAATCGTATCCATGGCATACTGGAATGTAGCAGGAGCATTACACAATCCTTGTGGTATGCGCGTTGGCTGGAACAACCCCCTTGAGGTGATGATCGCACATTTCTCCCATTCTGTTGGTGGCAATTTGATCTTCCAGTACCCTGAGATCAGATCCATGGCAGAAAAATAGTTTGCTCCACTCAATTGGCCTAACATATCATCAATCCGTGGAAGAGGGTAAGAATCCCTCTTCATGACATTATTGAGTTTACGATAGTTAATAACCACCTGATTTGTGCCATCCTTCTTCTTTATGATGAGCACAGGTGATGCCCACAGACTTTTTGATGGTTCTAGCATCCCCTGCTCAATGAGCTTATCCACTTCATGGAGACAACCTCTTCCACTGCTCTAGAACATCTGATAGGACGCGAACAAATGGGAGGGTGATCTCCCATATCAATCTGATGTACCACTCCTTGAGCGCACCCCAAGTCATGATCGTTATTGGCAAAAATATCCCATTATTTTTCAAATAAGGCCATAGCCTTATATTTCTGATCTGCTGATAGTCCTGTGAGCGCTTCTCGTGGAACTACAGTCAGTACACTGAATGAGGAGCAAGCTGGTAGTCCAAGATTTTTTCATGAGCCAAAGTCATGAATTCAGAAAACTTCTCCAATAGGGATGAAGTATAGGTAAGCCACCACTTGGTGCCACCTAATCATTATTGTTTCCTTCTGTAGGTTTATGAGCAACACCTTCACCTCCCTGTTCCCAGGAAACAATAGCCCCAGAGCCACATGTGGTTCTAGCCGTGAGTGCTGATGAGGTGCCAGGATTTCTCCATACAGTCCCTTAAGAACTTTGATTTTGAGCCCAGTCCCTATTATGCCCTGGTGTTCAGATGGTAAGTTTAAAGGGCGTGTTGCTCAAAGCGGGATTCCTTTATACTCATATATCTGGTTGGGGAGGATCTTAGTCCGCTGACTTAGTCACTGATAGTGAACAGGGATCACTCCATCACTGTATGCGAGATTGACTTGACTGGAGTGGACAGGATCCGCTGGGATTCCCCTAGAGGAAAAATAGACTGGAATCTGTTGGCTGAACATAGTAAGAATTTCTTCTGCCATATCTATCACAACGCCAAATTTTTTTGAACACCGCGCTGATTAACATGTCGTAGTGGTTATTAGGCAAGACCACCACCGGAACAGACATCTGAATGGAACTGAATCATAGAGGTAACGCGCTATATGCTCCTTCCAACACAGTGCTATGCATTCCTGCCATTCTGTATACTACTCGATGGTCAACATCTGGTTTCAACATCAGTTTGGCCACTAACTGGGTGGAGACTATGTTCGCCAGCGCTCCCATGTCTATGATCACGCGGATTTTTGTGTTTTGAACGAATATGTCACAATAAGTACATTCTGAGTAAGAGGAATCATCAGAGTTTATTACTTGTATGTTCAAAGGTCTTGTGTTACTTAAAAAGGAAGAAATACCCTTGCCAACCTGAGGATACTCCTTATCAATTCTTTCCACTGGAATAGCTATGTTAACTCCTATTAAAGGAGCAACGTTCAGCAAAGAATCCGCATTACTGGAGCCAGTCCGTTCCAGTATTTGCCACGCATAGGGTTTCTGCACATCTTGGTGGAGCTCAGCCCAATTGGGTGAGCTCTTACTCTTGGAAGCAGACTCAGGGGTATTCAGCAAAAGCTGATAGTATAACAAATCATCCGATTGAGGTTTGATTTCTACTTGTAAAGTTGTTTGGCAGGTATTAGGGGCAAGTGCATTGAAATCAGTGGAGGTAGAGCGTCCCATCTCTACTCCACTCGAGCTTTTCCCTGCTCAGTTTTCATAGTTGGCATTGCGTACACTTGTGGCTTGCTAGGGCAACTGGCTGCATAATGCCCTTTTTGTCTGCACTGGAAGCAAGTGTTGGTAAAAGGTGCACATATATAATTTGGGCTGGAAGGACCAGGTTGAGAATTGCTGGTAAGGTTCCATGATTGCAGTTGAACTGGTGAAGTGTACATGGGTTGAAAGGGTCTACTGACTCATAGGAGCAATGATTACGTCCCAGCAGCTGATAACCCGGTCGCTGCGCCCAAAATTTGGAAAAGGATGGAGTGGGAGCCATTGAGGTTTTTTGGGCCACATTGGGGGCGCCGTTCATGACAGAGAGTTGTCGTAAGGTGTTCACAATTTGAATGAGGCTGGTATCCCCATCCAACACATGGGATATAGCGTTATATAATTCATAAATATGGTTTGACTGCCGCCATCATCACTATACCTACACGCTCAGTGGTTTAAATATTAGCCACAAGTAAAATGTGAGCTTCTGCCAAAAACTGCTCAGCAAATTCTGACAGGGTCTCATTTTGATTAAACTGTATAGTCATAAATTTGGCTTTTTTTGAGACATCTTGTTAGCACCTCTGAACAGCTGGATAACTATCACTTTTACTTGGGTGTAAGACAATGAACTATCCAGAAGATAGCAAGTCACTTGGTCAGCACTTTCCACATCTAATGCGGACAGTAACAAATTCGCTTTCCATTGATTGGTAGCCCCTTCCACAGCAAATTTGAAACATTTAAAATACCCATGTAGGTTTCCATTATGACTGAAAGGAGGTAGCTTTTCAATACAGACAAATTCAGTTGGTTCTTGGGTCTGGCTGCAAGGACCAGGAGAACTGGATTCAGAGTGACTATGGAAACCATCATTTGGTGTGTTAACATACTGCCATCTAGATGAGCTTGAGCTTGTCAATGCAGAATCAGAAGAAGTGTCATCATGTGGGGGTCTGTTGTACTTCCCAATGGATACTTGTTTGCAGATCCATAACATTCTCCCCCTGAGTCACCACTAATGGCCCTATTTTCCCCAGCTCTGGTACGCCCCATGAACTGTTTGCTAATCAGCTGTTCCATTTTGACTGCAGCACATCTACACTGTCCCTCCTGCCATTCATGTTGCAGTATGTTATATTGCTGTTGCAATTCTTGGTAAAATTCCTTTTCCTCATTCAGTGTTTGTATTATAGTTTGTAATTGCAAAAGAACTTTCTCAATTCTATTCTGCATGCAGGTTTGTTGTTGTCTGGCATTATCTGCTTGCTGGTTGGCATTGTTTATTTGTCTAACAAGGAAGAATCATTTGTGCGCTGATTCCTCATTGGCCTGACAAAGGGTATCAATGCAGGCTTGCATGTCCGCATACTCACTTGTCTCACCAATAGAGGAAGGGAAGACTCGTTGGCATTCTGCCTGACTAATGACTTCCAGTTGTGTAACTCAACAAATGAGTTGGAGGTACTTGGTAGACATTGATCTAAGAATAAGTGCATTATCAGACGTTTGCTGAGTATCCCATTCAATACAGAGTTGATCTAGTTCTGTCAATAGAGAGCTGACTTGGGCCACCAATTGCAGTTCCATCAGGGTCATTCTTTTCTTGAGTTGAGCAATCATGGCTTCAAGAGCTTCCGCCCTTTTGGCTAGCTCCATCATACAGCACTCCATATTGTTCTCCAAGGTTGTCACATCCTGAATCCACCCCATAGATAGGCCATGCTGTTCCAATAGCTCTCTTATCACTCGAGGTAATTCCAAGTTAACTGTGGTACTAGAATGTCCAATCAATGACAAATATCCCTGACATGATAATCCATCTGTGTCAGCACCCTTTGGATTTCTTGAGAACAAACAATCAAGATGGTCCAGCAAGAGGCAAGTATCGTGCTGTTGTGCTTGAGCAAACTGCAACACATCTCCAATTTTGATGTTATGGTGAGCCAGAACTTGTAGAAGCTAGCAAATTGAAGGTTGCACATAAGCAACTAGGTATTCCTCCATTTCGTAAGTACTGAGGCAGCGAGTTAACCCCATAGTAGTGGCATCCAAATAAGACATGTACAGTGCATATCAATTTTCTTGATCGCGTTGATTATAAAATAGACTTATGGCATTTTCCCCACTCTTATCTTCATATAGGTGATACTCGTGCAACAACCATTCCATAATAATTCTTAGTTGTTGTGGAGTCACATTTGTGGAGCATCCATGTTGGTTAGTCATTAGCTCCGGGCAATTATCAAATTGCATGGTAATTATAATTTCATCATCCCCTGGTTTGGTAACAGTAAACAATATTGGTTCTAAGTTAGGTGTTCTCTGAGCTTCTTCAGCATGTCATGCTCAGAACTCAATCAGGTTAGGTTGGAACAAATGTGGATTTGTCATTGTATTTTCTCAGTGTATAGTTGCTAAATAGCCCCCTGTAGTGAGCACCACTGTTAATTTCTCAGCGTCTAGGTCTGCTGTCACCAGGTTGGATTTGCACAGGGTATAGTCACTGAGCAACCCAATCAAATGATATGAGGATCACCAATTCTTATAGTAAACTAAAAATAATATATATGGAGCTATTGCCCCTTATTTCCTTCTTTATTTTATTTTTCTTGCAGACCATTCTGCGCTTCTCCTTCTCATAATAGACTATCCCCTCTGTAATCTTCCATCAGGCTCTTTATACCTCAATTCCCCATCCAGATACATCCTCAGCTTGGTATCTTCTTATTCCTCATCCTATTCGAGTTACTCTCATTCATATTAAATCTCAGCGTGATCCCTATCAATTTGCCAAATGTTCAGATTTCACTCAAATATAAATTATATATCCCCTTTTCATAAATCTCAAGACTCATCTTGATTCCCCTGTGATCTACTGATATGGGTAGCATATTGTCCAGTCATATCAACTTCCTGACAAGTATACATTGGCATGAGAGTAGTTATACCATATTATTGTTAGATTGATGCTAGTGTGGCAGCAAAGTATTGATTGAAAGCCTTTAGATAAAAGTAAATGAGGTGGTTATACCTTAGTACAAATATACTGCACTAAGTTTTAATCTGTGCTGGCTTTGAACCTGTTTTGATCAAAAACCAAACCAGATTGGTAGCAGAAACCATCCCATATGCTATCCACTCCTCCAAGAGCTTATTTATAAGTTATTAGTTAGTTATATATAAAATACAAAATCAGTAGGTTGCCTTAAAATTGTTCACCAATTTTTAAATATATAAATAAAAATATCTTCAGAAAAAAATTAAGTCTAATCTGGGTTTATAAGAGTATTAGTTATAAACTATACATATAGCTTGCTTATAATATTCAACTAATGACTAAACATCTTTTATTCTATAAACTTTATATAATTTTAAATGCATATTTATCTTAAAGCTAATCCTACCTCAAATAAATAATTATTTCAAAGTTAGTATCACTTTATTTATTTATGATATAAAATCAATAAAAATAATTAATAAAACAATAAAATTACTCTATATAAAGTATTTTTAATTATCATTATTATATAAAAGGATAAATTGTATTGTACTGGCAATAGCCTCTTGTAATTCATCAATAGAAATTGACTGGTATAAAGCATTCAAAAGTTCCTTTAGATTCTCAACTAGAAGAAGATTTGCATTGGATACCTTTGCTATAAGGTAACCCCAAAGGAATCAGCTACAGTCTGATAGATCTGGTAAACCTGCTGACCAGTGCAGGTCACCAAATTTAGATATCAGCCTGTCAGGAAAATACCATCTTAGTGTAGCAATAAACTTATCTGTCATATACCATGTGGCTCCATTCTGTTAGAATCAGCATGCTTGATTCCCAGACTCCTTACCTGGGGAACAATATCATTTTTAAGCATCCTAATGTAGCTTACAGCATCATATGCTTTAGCTTCTCTAAGGTTATTTTCTTAAAATTGGGGACTGATGATACTATGGTAGGATATACCACACTATGCATTAACTTTTTGACCCTATATAATTAATTATATTAGCTATTATAATAATTAAAATTACCTTGTTTGAGATAATCTCAATAGCAAATGAGTATTCATCACTCATAACTATGCTGCTTTTGAAATTAGGATATGCAGATACTAATATAGTAATCTTTCTATAGAAAAATACCCTCTTGATCTCATTTGGTATTATAGTTGTACTTATGATACCATATAGATTCTTGATCAGTGAGATAATACAAAAGTTGTTGGGGTAAAAATAAATTATATTGATCTAGATATCTATCCGGTAGGATTATTAGAGTCTGAAGGCTGATCCTTTAAAGTATGCTGTTATGGATAGAAGAAGAGTAGGACTTAAATAAAGTTAGTTCAGAGGTCCTTATAAAAATAGGTAGAACTTGGTTAGATAGATGCCAGAGGTTCTAAAAGAGAATACTAGGCAACTTGACTTAAATAGGTTCAGAGGTCCCTCAAGAGATTTAATATTAGTCCTACTAGTTAAGGCAAAGTGGGGAGAGCTGAAAAGCAGAAGAGATTTCTAATAAAGAGAATAAAAGTTCACTAAGAGAGCCTAAAAGAAGTTAGAGTTATAAAAGTAATTTATTAGGTAAATCATTAGCACTTTAAATAGTGCTAGGAGAATAAAAGATAAAATAAGGGGTATAAAGAATGATCAGTGCATACCCTGTTAAAACTGGGAACTGATTAGGATTTACTATCCTAGATCTTTTACAGGATGAGATTAAATAGGTAATAGATAAAGATACTCATAAGATAGGGAGAAGTTAGAGATAAGGTGAGAAACTGAAATAGGGGCTTTGTATCTACAGGAAAAATAATAGAATAATAGTTGAGATAAGAGTATCAGCCTGAAGTATCAATTAGTGGATCACTTCGATGGTGATTTATCATGAGTTCATCAGTGGGGGGATTTAAAATAATTGGATTTGACCAATGCCAAATAACTTGAAGTTAATTTTGGGCTTTAGGCCTATGAAGCATCAATCAGTAAAATAAATATAATAAATATCAGTTGACATTACCCAAAGTAATAATTAAGTCAGAAGCCCCAAGTCGAGGCTTCAACCATATTATAAGAATCCTGACACTATCTATAAATTATCTTATGGAAATAGATTCTGTAAGTATTCTAACCAAAAAGTTATTGCAGTAAGTATACAGTATTATATATTTAACCTTTATTATAGCATCCTTAAACTTTTAGGTTTATATGCTAGCAGAGTTGATTTATATAGTTTTTATATTTTTTATAATAGAAAATTTTATTTAAAGTATAAACAATGCTTAGACTAAAAATAGTCTTGGAATACATGACAATGAAGCTTTACATTAATCACATCAGAAGGTGTGAGTATAGGATTTCAACTTTATTTAAATTACTACATTTGCTTTGCTTTGCAAAAATATATAATTTACTAGGAGTTACTCAGTGTTGCTTGGGTTTGTGAGCTCACACTGAGCCTAAAGGCTGTGCTAGCACTATGCTCGAGCCATTCAGACTAACAGCTCCGCTGTTGCCCTTGTGGCTGGTGAACTGGTTATCCTAAATTTACTTAATCTACTTAAAACTCTGACTGATTTGTAGTTTCAGGTGGGCATTTGGTGATTTATCTGAAATATTCGTCAATTCTCACCCACTCACCCAAATAGATTGACCCTATCAGACTAAAGGTTTCAGAGTCAGTCAGTATGTCAGTCATTCAGTGAATGTGTTAAGTAGATATTTAATATTATGATGTCTCACCTCATGACTTATTTCTAATCTTATCTCAACTGATAGTTAAATTAAACCATTTTTTATATAGTATATCTAATATAGATCATTTCAATTATTATAAACTATTAGCCATTAATAAATTAAAAGGAACTTGCTTTCAATATCCAATTTTATAACAGAAATCATATTTCGGCACAGCTTATTATTTTAGTCTAAAAAGTATTTTTTAAATCAGGGCTCTAACATAATTTTTCATTTTTGAGTGCTTGACTGATATGATAGTATAAATTATTCTGGTATTTTAACTAAGAAACTAGGAGAAAGTTTATATGATTTTAACTAAAATTATAGTTTTTAATCATCGAAAGTATTAGGTTTAGTTACTTACTAACAGTGTCACCAAATTCACCTTGTTTAAAATATATTCTTGATTTTATAAGGTTTCTCTTTTTTAGTTCTGATTAGAGTATTTTTTACACTTTAATTGACACCTTATTACAGTTTCAAAATACCTCAAGCAATACAAGAAATACTTTATAGATCTTTGCATTATCTAAGATTCTCCTTTTGCTCTCCTGAAACAAGGTAGCTGTATCAAATACCGTTGCTTCACCCCAAATCCCCGTTTGGTCATTATATCCTGCGGTATTCTCCTTCGTTTTCATTCTGAGTGTTCATGCATATGTTGCCATATCCTCTCATTTTTTACAAAAATCTAAACTGCGTCAGGGTTTGCGCAACCCAAACTCTTTCAGTTCTGTTTCCGCTTGTGTACTTTATTTTTAAACCAACACCGAAGCTAGGGAAGGTTTGTTTTTATGTCTATGATGTTCCTTACCTGATTGCTTGATTCTATCATATAATCTTAGCCCACTTTAATTTATATCATCGTTTAAAGTCACCTTGCTCTTTCTTTATTTATTTTCACAATCTCATCTCATTGCACTACCCTATTTTTGTTTTTATACTATCATCTATAATATGATAAATTGTTTAAAATATATTTTTTTGCTTCAATGTACTATTGGTCATAATAATGTGCAATTGTACCTTAACTTCCTTTTGAAATTATTATCATACAAAACTTATATTTAACTTTTCATATAACCACTTTAAAACATAAAAAATTATTGAATTTTTTTAACACAGCTTGGTTTGTTGTTTTGTAACGTTACAGAAGTTTGTATTCAAGTTATTTTACGAATAACACATTTAGTAATATAGTTTTTAAAAACATGAATACTTATTAATGTTCTTTTTTTCACTTAAAGTAAGCTCACGACCATATATGGTTGACTTAAAATTTCTAAACTAATACCTACGATTCACCTCAGTTTTGATTCTTATTATTTACTAAGATTTCCTCACCTTAAAAAATGTGTTAAAGTGTTTAAGCTACATTGTATGATAGATTAGATCCTTAAACTATTTATTAAAAAGAAATTTCTGTATTGACGCGCTTATAATATTTTTTACTTAGTTGCTTATCGCAACTTAGTGCTAGTGATATATTTGAGATTCACATAAATTATTTATTTAGGTTTACTTACCTAGTGTTTTTTATTTCTGTAGTATAATCCTATATGTAAAAATTATATTATGCTTATCTTTATGTCAGCCCACCTAGAACTATGTTAGTTTTTCAACCTTTTTGTAGAACTATGTTTGGTTATAAGCCTTAGTAAATTACACTAGTTTGTTTTGACTTTAAGCTTTGAATTACCTTACTTTTATCTAGCTTTATATATACTTATGCTATCATATCTCAAAAGCATCCTTTATGATTTTGATAAAGCTAAAGATGCATATATTATTGCAATATTGTTTTTATGATAATGTAAAGAAAACATTTGGCCTACAAACCATATCTTTGTTACATATGATATAATGAATTTTACAGAAGAAAAGTTTCTTTAAGTTAGATAATAATGAGTACTTTATATAAGCTTTTCTACTTACAATAGACCCAAATTAGTTTTATTTTGATTTTACAATTTTAACTTGATTTAAGGCGTTCTCTTTAATATAATATAAATCAACAAAAAATCTAAAGTTTTTTCATCAAAATTTAGCAAAAAAACTGTTTTCAGAATTAAAAATACTTGTTATGGTCAAGTGTCTCACTTGATTTCTTGCTCAATCCTTAGATTAAGATACTAACCTAATTTCTGTTATAAAAGCTTTAGATGATTATATATTGACTACATTTTGTAATGTTACCTATAAAAAGAAGATTTAAAGACTTACACACACTCTCTTTTTAGTACTTTCAACATTGATTATATTTAAAAGTTTTTAATGAATAAAATTTACCAACTTAAATGTTTCTTGATTACCTTTTTTGAGTCCCTAGTCAATCTTCTGGTAAAAATATAAGGCTTTTTATCTAAAACTAAATAGAGGAGCGATAGCATAGCGGGTGGTTTCTGCTCCACTCTGGGTCGGGTTTTGATTAAAACAGATTCAAAACCAGCACAGGCTAGTAAAACTTGGTGTGGTATATTTGTTCCAAGGTCGATCCGCCTCGTTTACTTTTATATTAAACTAAATATAGACATTCTTTGTCAAATACCTCAGATTTCATTCTGATTCTATTTTTTGTGCTCTACTTTAATATAAACAAAAGCTTTACATTATGCAACAAATATGTTTATTTGATATATCTTGGTGTGTTACCACACTTTCTTGTCATTTTACTCAACTAAATTTTACATATAACTGTTTGAACAAAATAAAAAGCTTAACTTTTCTTTTCATTATTATTTCTACACTTTGTTGGTATAACATGAGCATTACAAAGCTTTTATCATATAAGTTTTTTAATTAACTTTTGTTGAATCATGTATTGTTTGGTAGTATAACTTGGCTTTATACTTATAGTAAGCTTTGGTTAGATAATTTTCTTGTGTAAATATCTAATAGTTCCACTTATTCTATAAAATGATGTCATCATATATCTATAGATTTTAACAAATTATGGTACCTATATCTAAGTTAGAGGTCTAAAATTAATCCTTTTATATCCATAAGTAAAATATAACACTTGTCTAAGTTTTTTTTAAATAATTTTCAACTATCTTATCATATTGTTGTTTTCAAAGATCATTTCATACCTTAACAGTATCTTATACTCAAATTTTATTATATCATAAAAAGATCTACATTCTAGTAAGTTATAGCAGTTATTAAAGGTTTTTTTACCTTTACTTGAAGAATAAATTTGTATGGAAATAATATTAATTTTTACCTATATATAATTTCAAAAAGATGCTTTATTTTTAAAGGATTTCTACTGTACAAAATTCACTTTATAAATGTTCTTTATCAGATTATACTATTATTCCTCGTGTTCAGTTTGCTAGTACATCTTATTTAAATTAAAGTACCTTACCAAATACTTCAGTAAAAATATACTAAAGGGTAGTATTCATATTAACATAATAGAACGTAATTTACTCAAAGATAATGCATAGAAATATCTAAAATTTTCCAGAATTTAATCAGTTGTTATTTGCTCTGTATATTTTTTTCATTTTTAGACTAATAACTAACACTAAAATTATAGAGATGTTTAAATTAATCTAGTCAAAAGGATTTCAGTAAAACAAAACTACGATCTATAGTTTGTATCATGTAGTTGTTACAACTTTAATAAATACTTTTTACCTTGCATATACTATTGTTATCCTCAACTTTTATTTATTTATTAACTCAAATGCTTACCAAAATATTTAACTTTCTGATGAGCCACCTTAGACTAATTTTAATTATTTGACTTACACCCTACTTTTTATTTTACACACAAAAACTATTAACTGAGGTTGTGTAGCGCTTATAATTATTTTTATCTTTTTATCATATACACATTTTCAATTGCTGTCTCATTATAGTATAGCATTTAATTTAAGTAGATATTTCTAGGATTACCAAAGTTTTTGACATAGGATTAGGATCTAATAATAGAAATACTTCCTTCTATAAAAACTTCAAAAATAATCACCATACTAGATAAATTTCATCTCATTATAGCTAATACATCATCCTGGACTGATTAAAATTAAAACTGTCAAAGCTTAATTTTACATATAGTCTAAGTTATACTTAGCTAATAATTAGTTTATATTCAGAATATTTATCTTACAATGAAACTTTACACAAACAAGTAAGTATCCTATAATACTTAGGTTAAGAACTCTATATAGTACTTATATAACTAAATTTTATAAAGTTGCCAGATAACAACTTACATTGAGCAAGAGCAGTTCTATAAGTTATATAACTTAACTAATAAACATAATACATACTTTTATTAGATAAAGTTAAATTAAAGTAAAAGGCAATAACTTTTCTAAAATACTATAATAAACTCTGATAGGTGAATAATATGTTTTAGCCTTTTTATATAATATTTTGTACTAACTAAGCAAAGTAAATTCTGGGAAATCCATTTTTAATTGACAGTTTATTTAAAGGCTAAACAATTATAAATTAAGTTAGCTCCAGCGCTTATCCTAATGGGATATTTATTCATTAGGAATTATGCAATTTGGCAGTAGCTAAACTGCATGACCAAGTAGTAAACAATTTACTTTATTCAATCAAATGATATAACACCTTAGTTTATGAGGGGGAACAGTCTTGGTGTAGATATCAACTCTTAAGATCAGCAAGATCTTCCCAAAGTCTTGGAGGAGCTGAAGCCTTTAATTGAGAGGAGAAGACCCTTTGTTACTCTCCCAGAGGTTTCAACGCCACTTCAACCCTTTGATTCCTTTGGGACAATGGTCCAATAAAAGGTTTCACCAATTAACATCTTTCAAAGTTTGGAGGGTGTTTCAGGTAGAGTTCAATTTTTATCCAAACTAACTCAATTTTAGCCTTTTATGACACCAAATCCCTCAAGATTTTACTTAGAGGGAACACAGCTCCAGAGAAATCTTCTGGAAACCTGATTACTAACCATACCTATGCGATAGAGGCAATGGAGTACTCCAGCCTATAGTGGTGTATCATCCTATAGGGCCAAACCAAAAAACATCTAATTTATGGGCTCATTGTCCAGAGCAATGATGATAAAATATTACTGGGTCTCCCAATTAACATTATGGCATGAAAGGCTTCAAGATATTTTCTTATTTCACCTCCTTTGGGCAACAGTCTCTAGGAATCTAAACACTAGGGCTTGTAATCTAAATATTTCCTCAACTAGTTTTCTCATTGTTAAGTCATCAGTTTTCCACAAGGAGGTCTCCAGGATAGACTGAACACTGGAGAGTAAACAGTATCCCCCATACAGAGCTTTATATGGAGACATCTGGATGATTCAATGATAGTGTCATGAAAGTGGCAAGTAAAGTTTAGACTAGCCTGCCAGTCTGGATGCCCAAACACCCAAATGGTGTATCAAATTGAAAACATCCCAGTTTTTGACCACCATCTTGCCTTGGTGATGGGCGCCAAATGATTGTCTGATATGAGGTTCCCAATTCAACCTCAGATTTTGGGAAATTCAAAAAAGAGAAAAGATGACACAGGTAAGTGAGGATCTGACCCCAAAATTAGCCTTGTTTTATTTATTATCAAAAATAAACATGCGGATAAATTCCATCCCAATAACTTAGGGCACCGCAAATGAGACATAAAAAACCAGGGTATTTGACAGAATCAAGGTTCTTGACGCCAAATCCCAATATTTTGTTGAGGATACAAATATTTATCTCTTTGCAGGATACCAGGTAAGACAAGGCAAGGGCGGCCCTGAGGCCACCAGAGAATCCCACGTGAGAGTGGGAAATGAGGAAAAGTTCTGAACTGAGTTCAGAATCGCATGGGCTCAACCTTTTAAGGTCGCCCTTCTGGGAAGCCCCTCCTGCACTGTTTTTTAGGCCCCTAAAAGCCTAAGAATAGTGTGGGAGGGGCACAGCCCAGTGCTGGACCCCGCATAAACCTCAAAAAAAACCCAAAAGTGTTTCAACTCGAGATTTGGAAATCTGAATCTTGAGTCAAAATGTAATGATCAGTTTAACCTGACCGTTACAAATGGGAAGCTCAAATGCCAGGAGCAGTGCTGTTTGAATGTCATTAAGTTATGCTTGGAGAGATTTTACCAGCAAGCGCCTATATGCCATAAATATAAATAAAAACCTGGCAACAAACCAGGCTATCATGGCTCTAGGGCCTGTGGGTTTGGGAGCTGGGAAAAAAGATCAGAATTGGGGGTTTGAATTTCATCATAAGAAAAATTAAATTTAGGTATGGAGTTTTTTATTGAAAATTTAAAGATAGAAAATCAACCATCAATTTTCTCAGTGTGTTAAGACTGCTTAAATATATGGTTAATTTGGGTAATAGCCTAGAAAAGCTTGGGATTGGGGCCTTGAGATTCACCTAACCTAGCAAATTTTAAGTGAGGGGGAAAACAATTTATTTTGAACTGACTTCAAAATTGTTGGTGGCAGCTAAGTTGCTGTTGATTTGTCCTCAGATGCCAAAATTGCTGATTTTCTTCAGATTTGACAGCTAGAGTGGCAGCATCTTGCACAATGAGAAGTGGGAACCTCCCAAGGCCACCACACATAGGGGTGGTCCCATGAGGTCAGGAATGGGTTCAGAACGCCTAACCCGTCCATACCCAGTCACTCCAGCGTCCATTAGACCAAACAAGAATTGTTGGATGGGGGTTCTGATACCGCAAGAAAGGATTTTGAGCTGGCATCAGCATTTTCCAATGGCTCAATGCCATTGGCAAGTTCATCCCATGATTTACCAACAGAAGCATTCTTCATAGAAGGTACACGCCCATCGGGCTTTGTTTCAATATTTCTGAGGTAGGTTTTGAACCTGCAACAACATTTCCCAATGGCCCAATCCATTGGTGAGTTTTGGTAAGGATTTGACACTAGATGCTTTGGTTACCATAGATGCATGCCCACCAGGCTTTGTTGCCAACATTTTGCAACTGTTGACTATTGACATCAAGGATTTGCCACTGTTAATTGTACTTGGCCCCTTTGCCCCAAGTGGGTGCCAATTCATTGCTAACTCACTACAGGTTCCCTTTACTTCACCCATATATTCTTCAAATGTAAGACATGTGTTGGGGGCAAAATCATCAAAGGGTATGCCATCACTTACCACTTTTCCACATGAGCGAGGTCACCTTGGGAGATGAGGGGGGCCACCAGCCTTCTTGGCCCCTTCTTTTATAGGAAAGGGAACACCCCCAATCCAAATGGAGGGGGCGCTCCACCTGACTTACAGATAGCTCACTTGGTAGGCAATTAAAGCTCCTTGAAGGTACTAATTCCATCTACCTGGATCAGTCTGTGCCATCTTTTGGAATATGGAAATAAGAGTGCCATTACCTAATTCCATGGCCCCATTGGTTGCTGAATTGTAGGGAACAGTGAGGGCCTGATATGTTACCATCAACAAATTAAGTTTAGTCATAAATTGCAATATGAAAGTTGCTTATTGTCAGATAGTAAAATTTTTTGTATCATTCTTGGTAAAGATGTGCTTGAGCAGAAATGTGATGGCAGCTTTAGCTATGGCAGAGACCACAGAGATGGCCTTGACCCACCTTGTGAAATGGTTGACAGCAATGATAATATAGCAGTGTCCATATAAAGCTGTAGGGAGTGTTCCAATTACATCTATTATTACATTAGTGAAGGGACAATTTAGACCAATGCCTTGGTGGTAAAATTATTAAAAAGGCCTTGTTTAGCACATACAACACATGAGTAAAAGACATTGTGGATGAAAACAATTATGTGCTCCTCAGTAGCCATAATACCTAAGTTGCTGGTAGATTTCCTATGGCGCCATGACTTGCAGTCATATGTGCTTCCATAACGGTCATAGTTCTGGCTGACAGAAAGACATAGTGGAGCCAGAAAGAGCATACATTCTTATAAAGTAGTTCAATATTTTCTTGAGATTGGGCCATCATCTACTTAAACTGCTATTGAACCTCTGGAGTCTCTTAATCTCATGCTTCTGGTCAACCTATAAGTTCCTATACACAATCTTCTTTGGATTTACATAAAGTCAGTATTGGCAAGCAAGATAGTTCATCAGCATTTTGGTGTATAATACCCACATGATGTACAATTGAGAAGTCATAACCTTTCAATTTGAGGGCTCAGCATGCAAGATGGCCATACGGGTCCTTTATCTGTTACACCTACCAAAACAACGCATAGTTGGTTGCAATCTAAAATAATTTGCATAGAGGTAGGGCTGAAACTTCTTGATGGCTAAAAGAACCACTAAGCATTCCCTTTCAGTGATGCTATAATTCCGCTCTGCCTTGTTTAAAGCTTTATTGAAGTAGGCTACAGGGTGGTCAACTTGATTAGAATTGAGTGTGTTAAGATAGCTCCAACTGTGACGGCACTAGCATCCTTAAACAAAAATAAGGGGTTTTCAAGCTCAGGATGGACCAAAATTGGGGTATACATTAGAGCATCTCTCAAAAAGTCAAAATCTTGTCACTGTGATTCTTCTAATGAAATAAAAACTTCTTTATGGAGTAGATAGACAAAAGGCTAAGCAAGTTTTGCAAAATGAGGGATAAATTGTCAAAAGTATTGATCATCCCAGTAAAACTTTCACATCCCTCAAGCGTTGAGGGCAATACATCTTTTGGATGGCGTTGACTTTAACAGATAATAGTGAAATGCTCTCATGTTTAACCTTATGGCTGAGGAACTCCATCTCACTCTAAAAGAAACTAAAGTTTGCCCAGCTTCATCATGATAAATTCATCTCTCATTTGATCAAAGGCCTATCAAAGGTTCTTTAGGTGCTCATTGAAGGTATGGGAGAATACTGTGACATTGTATAGGTAGATTAATACACATGTCATCTTAAGATCTCAGAGCATACCATCCATTGCCCGCTAGAAGGTCACAGGGGCATCACACAACCACTGAGGCATGTGGGTAGTCTCAAGCAAGCCTTCAATGGAGATGAGCGCAAATTTCTCCATGTTTTCCCAAGCCAGCTCAATCTGCCAGTATCCACTAGCAAGATCATAGCTGAGAAAAAAATAAGATCTGGCTAAGAGGTGGAGAAAATTGTCAATTAGAGACAAAGGGTAGCTGTCTTTTCACATGATCAAATTCATTTTTTGGTAGTCCATCACAACATGATGGCTGCCATCCTTCTTGAAAAACAGCAGCTGGGGAAGCCCAATGACTCTGAGAGGGTTTCTAGAGGCCGGGCGTTTAACTATTGTTTCAGTTTCTGAGTAACTTGAGCCTCTTTAATTTTTCATTTTCAATAAGGTTGATCCTAGATGGTCTGGGAATCTTCATTATGAACTCTGTGTTGAACCCCTTTTATTAGCCCAAAGTTGTTAGGGCCTTTGAAAAAAGACATCAGTGTACCCCTTAATTAGTGAATGGCTATTTGCTGTTGATTTCTTGTTAAGGTGTCAGCAAACTAACATATAATCACATGATGCTTAAAGCCTTTTCAAATCCTAGATTAGCCAATGATCCACAGGCAAAGAAAAAAAGTTAACATGTTCAATTAGTAAGGTACAAATATATGTGATTGGGTGGTTCTGAGTAATTGTTTAGGATAGATCAGTAAGGTTAGCCATTAGCACAGTAATGGTCCCCTTATATGCAGGATCAAACATGCTAGGGCAGGCCAAGAGTTCCCAAATCAATGAATAAGATTTACAATACATCATTAAAAGAAGTGCAGATTGTACGGTTACTTGTATTTTGTTTCCACCTAGAAATGAGATTTGGGGGTATTTTATCATATTAATGGGAAAAATGGGCATTTCTTTTAAAGCATCCACAACAAGGGGCGGAAGAGTAACCTTAGGACCTAACCAACAATATTCCAGTCTCTAAAGAGATTTGGGATGTTCTAACATGCAGCTCCAAGTTTTCCTTAAACCCTTCTCCTTAGGCAGAGTTTTGGTAATATGCAGAACGTGGTATTCTAATATGGAGAAATACTTTTCCTTTAAGCTATTTTGAGCATTAAAATTGACCAGGAACTGAGTCCCAATAAGCAGATAATAGGTTTTGTTATGTAAGACTATGGCAGGAGCAGACACTATTAAGGATTTGAACCATATGGGCAAGGATGAGTAAGTTCTGAGGGATTGAGTGCAGGTAGGACCGGCAGTCCCATATTCCAGAGAATGATCACAATCAGGAGTGACCCTAATTTGCTTCATCAAATGAGATAAGCTGACATGAACAGGGGAGCTGGTGTTGATAATTTCCATGACTTTAACTTTGTGTAATACTACCTCCACCTGGGTGACTTATGATCCAAATTGTGGTCCTGAATATATGAAATTTAAAGCAGGATAAGATTAAGAATAACCTTTATTACCAGTAGGACTACCAGGGACATCAAGGGAGTCAGGAGCAGACATTAAAATTACTCAGGAGGTGAATTATGGGCAGATTGTTGGTGAGCAGGTTCATCAGCTTAGGGGAGCCTCACACCCTATAATAATGCCTTTTTTCCGCCTTGTCTGATTTCTTATTCCAACGTTGATTTCCTTGTGGTTTTTGAAGCTTGAGTAAGTGCATGGGTCACTTTTGGGTTTAGTTTTGTGGATTTTGTCCTACATCATGGATGTGAGGTCTTGATCCCTTATTCAATGGGTTATGGCGATTATCAGTCACAGGAATCATCATAATGAGCTTCTAAATATTGAAGATTGGTTTGAATAGTTATTTATTGCTGTGAAATGGAGTGCAATATTGTTGTAAGAGGAGAAAGTGGACACCACAGTGGCAATTGCATCATATAAAGTGACCCAGTCACAAGAGAATAGTGTAAGCCTTGGGGAACAACCCCTGCAGCTAGATTGAGAGAAATTACCAGTCTGAACAAAAAAGTGGAGAAAGCCGTCAGCTGTCCCTCTTGTTGCCCTGGGCAATTTAGACCATGTTTAGATGAAAGGTGGGTAACGGCATATACCCTGTGAATCGCGCCCCTTCTGCCCAAGTTTACCACCAAAGAGTTGCTACATAAAAACAGATGCTGGGCAAGGAGGTGGCAGAGGGTAGAAGCCATCGCCGGCAGAAGGTAGGTAGAGCAGGTACTCAGGGAGGGAGTATCTGCAGGTTTGAGTACTTCTGGGAAGGTCAAGTCACATTCCACCAAAGAAATGGCCGCAATTTAGTTTCAGATGCAATAATCCACATGCAGGGTTTCCCAACAATTTTGCAAATGAACCCATCTATGACATTTATGGGCATGGTCAATCCTTTTATGACCAAATGGAGCCAGCCATATGTGGCTTAGCCATGGGAGCAACTTGTCATCTTCCAGAGGCATTGTCATCATTACTTAAGTGCTTTCACAATGAAATGTGTATCCCTTCTAACAATTCAATAAAAATTCGCCCAGTCAGATTAGATCTGTGTTGTATCAGAAAACATTGTAATATGATGATCTTCCAGAACTGAATTGTGAGATATTCTTGATGGTTGTTCACTTAGCTTCAATTCACCATTTTTCAAGCATTTAAGTAATGGTCCCTGACAGGTACCGCTGTCACTCCATTTTCTTTCCCTTTCCGCCATTTTGGATCTAATAAAAATCTTAGAAAAATAAATTTTATTTGTGAGTTCCAAAGTTCTATTAAAATATTTAGTGACCATGATTTCTAATTATGGAAATCCCTGGATAGCCCTTGTGACTAACTTTTTCCTTTTTCATCTGTCAGTATGGATAACTGTATCTGAGGTATTCTGGCTGGGAATTTGGGTGATTACTCACTTGGAGCTCCAGGCTATTTTATTATTATCAGAACGCTCCATGAAAAATAGGGCCTGGGCCTTGATTTAGAAATGGTTAATGAATTCAGTATATAAATCTCCTTTTCTGTCTTATATGCATAAATACTGATTTTAGTTTGACAGAGTTATTTTTCTTCTAAATTACTTGATGAGGGTTTATTTAATTTGTTCCAATGAGGTGCATATTTTAGAACAAGGAAGCGTGATCTTGAGTACAATACTGTCAAAGAAGACTTGGATGTGTTGTATCTTCTACTGGTCCATGGCTAATTCCATAGCACACTCATAAATGAAAAGGAAAGATTTGTTATTCTCCATGCACGGTAAATACCTTTTAAATATGGGATCAAAATAGTTGACTGGTTCAGATATGACATAAACAGCAAGATAAAGGTCTGTCAATTTCTGAAGAAACAGTTCAAAAGGGTCTTCTAAGCAAAATTGGTCCATCTGTTGCCAGAAGATGTGATCATCTTGTAAATTATGACGTAAGTTATTCTCTTGATTAGTACTGGCTTTAGAGAAGAGAAGTTGTTGTATCCATTGATTTTCGGCAGCTTGGTTGGCAAACCATTGTAAAATCAATTGATGTTGAGCTTCCAAGCTTTTAATTCAAGAGATAAGGAGTTTGATCTTGTCCTCCATGGCGGCTTGACTATCCTGCTGTTGGGCAGCCATGTTGAACAAGCTAATTGAAGGGTATTAAGCTTATCTTGAAGAGAAGTCAGAGTTATATAATAGTCAAATTTAATTTCTTCACCATCCATCTATCCTTACTGAGCATCTCCCTGTAATTGTCACTCCAAATTGGCAATTCGTTCCTCATAATCATTGTCTTGGGTTGGCGCAGAACTAGACCTTCTGGACCTCTAGAGCCTTTGGGTCCCTTCGGCCTTTCAGGTCCAATTGGGTTGTGGGGTTGACTGGAGAAAGTCTTTTTTGTAGAAGTCTAAGCGCGGGACATTTTGGTAAGCTGATGAATAAGTCATGTTAGTTTTTTTAATGTGAGCTTCATAGAGCTGCCATTGTTTAATAATTGAGTCAAAAAGTCATTCATCATTTGGTTAAATTGTGCACTTATTGGCACAATGGTATTAGTGAGCTTCTGGGTTATTCACTATGAAGATATCTACCAAATTTGTGATCAAGCTGGATGAGATGATTTTTCAGCTCAGCATCTCTCTTTGGTTATCAACATTGGCCTCACAGGTTTCCTGACTAAAGTATGAGGCAGTCTCAAATAGTTTGAGGAGCCAAGAATAAAATCATTGGCTGAAGCTTATATGTCTCTGAATCTCCATGTGGTGTAGCCTTAACAATTTTTAGTTTATGAAGACATTGTCAAACAAATAGCTGGATATAATCTTCAGTTTGAGTAACTCACACTGCTGAGCTTGGGATCGTGGTCATGGTGTACAGATGCATAATATTAATATCAACCTGGGTGGAGAAAGTCCTATTTGATCGTTGACCAAGTTGCAGAGTTCCATAAAGTAGGGCTTCCACTGTTTGAGAGACCTCAGCTGGTTGTACCTGGTAGGTTGCTTCATCAGAGGCTTTAATGTTAATGTGCATGGATAAATTAAAATTGATAAGTTCTCACGCTGTAAATAGGCATATATTGTTGGCCAGAGCGGACCCATCTTGTCATACTCTATTCTTCCTCAAGCTGAAGGATATTTTCTTCACTGGGATGATTTATCTTTGGAAGGTACATCTTCAACTAGTTGTATTTTGAATGACCTGTTAGAAAGCACCAGTTCAGAAAATTTAATTTTAATTGTCAGTTCTTTGAAGGATAAGAAAGTTATGAGTCAAATTAGCTCTGGCGTCGTCCTAATGGGATATCTATTCACTAGGAACTATGCACTTTAGCAGTAGTTAAAGGCGCGATTAAGAAGTAAACAGCTTAATTTTTTTATTTAATGATTTAACACTTGTATTTTGAGGAAGAACTGTCACAATGTGGGCATGGTCTCTTGAGATCAGCAATATCAACCCAAGTCTCAGAGGTGCCAAAGCCCTTGATTGGAAAATAAGAGGACCTTTTGTCACTCTCCTGTAGGATTTCAGCGTAACTTAAGCCCTTTTATTCCTTTGGGACAATGGCCAAATCCAAGGTTTCATCAATGAGCATCTTCCAAAGTTCAGAGGGAGTTTCAGTAGAGTTTGATCTTCACCCAAACTAACTTAACTTCAGCCTTTTGCTGAAAGTACATAAGACAAACACAATGGAAAG